>FIZR01005845.1:0-52786 GCA_900060175.1 Ferrisia virgata
AACACTCCATACCTATTTCACGCATAAACGACATCCTTTCACACTCACAATAAGTGACTTATTTTTTGTCTACATTACAAATTACCTAGACATAATTTATATGGCAAAACAACGTTTGTCGGGTCAGCTAGTGTTTGGTAATAAATTTTGAAAATCCAAGATCAAGAGTGTTTGGCTATTCTTATCCGGGAATACCCTTTTCGTCCGAAGCATCGTGGTGTGGCGCAATATGTGTTGCAGCATCATCAAATAGCAGGCGTCTTCAAACACGTACCTCAAAACACACAGTACATTTGTCGCATTAATTTTCAAAATATTTTTACTATAATTTGATGTTGTTATTTTCATTGAATTGGTAGGCAAACGATTCGGTGATACTTGTACGGTTGATGATGAGTGCGCATTCAAGATGGCCGTTTGCGACCCAAATAAACGCAATTGCCAATGCCCTCCTGATATGACGGCCACCGATCATATAGATAAATGTGGTAAAGGTACGTGTATTTATTGTTTACATAGCCGCGTATTGTACCCAAGTATACTTATTCTGTATCATTATCTATAATTGATATCTACATATATATACCCTATACTGGAAAAAATCATGTGCATGAACAATTGAACGTATCCAATTTCCAATTGGTTTTTTTTTTTTGTACGAAAGTAGTATATATTTGGTTGTAGGAAAATGGTAACGACACGTTGTACTTGTAAAATCCCCTTACCACCACCACCACCCGCCCCCCCTCTCCTCCACCTCGGCCAAAAAGAAGTCTTCCTTCTTCCTGTTCTGAAATATTTATTCGACGAACAGCACGAGCTACATACCTGTGTATTTATTATCTGTACGTTTGCAAACGCGGGCACGATATAAACAGAATTTTTTAAACTTTTACCCACCATTCGTTTTGGGTGAAATGAAAAGTCATTCGTGTAATTTCAAAAAATGAAACGAGATTAGCTTTAATACGTATACGACACGTTTGCCGGTGATAAATATATGTATAGTCGAAATTTTTTAAATTATTCCTGGGTGTACGACGATGGCGAAATTATATTTTCATAGTAGATGCGGGTGTTTTATTTTTTTCACATTGATGCAAATATGAAAATATGTATTTTACCTGCTACAAGTAGGTAGATAGGTAGGTAGGTAGGTAGGTAGGTAGATAGGTAGGTACATCTACGTACCTCTCTTTACCGAATTTGTAATATGCGCAATGTGCGACACTAGTGTCCGCATATATTTGCCATATAACTGTAAAGTGTTTTACAGTATGGCATCTGTGTGTTGCCATTCAGCTTACCTTTAGTATATTTTGTAAGCGGATAGGTGGGGGAGGGAGGCGGGGGGGGAATAGATAGAGATGGCTAGGTAGATAGTTGATAGTAGAAGATACCTACATACGTATTGGATAGTGGGTCTGGGTACACATCAATATGTAAATACGCCGGTCGGTCTGAGCCGCAACCCGCAATCCACACGAGTTACACATATTGCCACTCGAACATCCACCAACAACCACGTGTGGACAGTAAAATTGAAATTCTAACACGGCCGTCGGTATTGATAATAATAAAAGCACTCGTAATGAATCAAAATTTACCTACGTCAGAAATTCGATTTGCAAAACAACGTCCTGTATAGTCTCTCTGGTGTTTGCTATGAGTACATTTATATAGTTTCTACCTGTTATCTAGGTATTACCTAGTGCCTAGGATGCCTACCTATGTACCTAGCTAACCGTATGCGGTATATTTCATAGGTTATGTTATGTGTAATGTACACGAGCAGGTATTACGTTCATGGGTAATACTGAAGGTAAAGCGAGGCCGAGAGCCATCTCCGTTGGGATGTTCGTTTGTTAAACAAAAAATTCTTCGGTGGAAACGTGCACGTTGAAGACGTGCCACGATGATGTAAAAATACGGACGAATACCCTTATAAAGTTGTCACGTAAAGTATAGGTATCTTCTGTCTACGTGTAAAAAAGAAGCGATGTAATAATTCTGCCTTTGGTTGGTAATTGAAGGTGACTACGACCGAAACAGTCGACACAACGTGAAATTAACGTATACCTACGTTACCTGGTGTCCCTCGGTGTTTTATTAGAAGCAATCGGATGAGTTGACGTTTTCGTTTATAGTTAGGCTCTTATTTTCTTTTTTCTTTTTTTTTTTTTTTTTCATTATACCATAAATGAAGCACGAATATTTTAATATCACTATATCTATGAAAGTTGAAATAAGGCATTTTGTTCGTAATAAGCGTTAATATTAGAATAAATAAAAAAAATAAAATAAAATTTTAAAAGGTCATAATTTTTTAGTTACGGATTGACTTCGAAGTTCCGAGCATAGCAAGGGCAAAATTCTAAAAAAATGGGATTTTCAAGCCATAAAAAATATATTTCTCGGAATTTTAGTTCCAAATTTTGAAGTCTCAGGTCAGTAAGAAAGTGATGGATTTTTAACAATTTGGATAATATTTAAATTCAATGTAAATGTAAAAAAACTTTCAATTTTTTTACCCTTCAGAGGGGCCACACAGTAGTTCAGATGAAAATTTAATCCCTCAAAAATTCGAACTTTGAAAGAAAAACTTAAAAGTACGTGTAATGAGATTACCAAAGATGCTAATTTAATTTATTACATGGTTACGAATAGGAACTAAAGGTTGTGTGGGGGGGGGGAGGACTAATGCTCGAAAGTTTGAAAAATTCTATGGGTGGTACCAAAATATAGGTTTTCAAGCTTTCTGATTTCAAACTATACATAATTTTGAACATAAAACCAATTTGGGCTGCTGGTTGTAGGAGGGGGAGGGGGGTTGTAATGAACCCAAAATTCCACGTGAGGTATGAAGGTTTCAAGGTGTCTGAATTTAAACTAAGTATAATTTTTACGTATAACCATTTTGAAATTTAAATGGGAGGTGGGGGGAGGGGGGGTGAAAAACACTGAAAATTTCCAAAAATACCATGTGGGGTATCAAAATGTAGGTTTTCATGTCGTCTAATTTCAAGTTTAATAAATTTTGACTCTGTGGCCAAATTGAACTTCAAACTGGGTATGAGAATGCTGAATTCAGAATTTCCACAGTTTTGGGTAGTTTATCACTTTTTAGTACATTGAAATTATTTTTCCAAAAGACTAGCAAATATTTGCGAAAACTTTCTACTGGTCATGAAACGTGATATTGGCATCACTAAATTTTGAAAATTTTAACATTTAATGGTATTTTATGAAAAAGTGACAGTCCGATATATGATTCGAAATTTGTAAAAATTGGTATTTACTTTATTTAATGTTTAGTCGGAATCATACATACGGAAATGAAAAATTGAATATAATACGCAAAAATTGAACACATTTAACAAATTACAAGGAGTCACAGCATAAGTAAAGTTACTATTTCAATAACCGGTTTCTCGGTACCTTTGGTGAGGGGTGAAATGCCATGTTGCTATAGCAACATAACGTCACACCAGAATCACAAAATACCATTTATTTAGTAATTGGACTGCATGGAATACATTGCAATATTGTAAGTGAGGCGAATATTTCCAGTCAATAGCGATCCATTCGATCTCATAGCCAATTCGCCAAACACATTACAAAATTACACGAATCTTTCGACTCGTTTCTAATTAAGATAAACGTCGATAAAGGCAAAAATACTACCGCCAAAATAAACTAAACGTCTGAGCATCGCAGATAGCATTACGTACGTTTCACCGGCGACCTGCACGAGAACAAATACCCAACACACGAGAAATACGTAGCTCGAAGACGAAATAAAAAAATGAAAAAAAAAAAAAAAAATTCCAACCAACTTCTGTCAAATCGTTTTTCAAACGAACGAAAAACAAGCTATATGGTTTTTGAAGAAGCCAGAGCAGCTCAACGTGATACTGCAAAGATGGTCGAAGTCGAACGAGCAAGGGAAAAAAAATACCAACAGATTAGAAGATAGTAATCAACGAGTCCTATCGCTTCCATAAGGTTTAACAAAACATCGCACAGCGGCGAAGAAAACAGTTAACTGTGTTCGCAAAAATCAAGAAAATATATTGCCAATTGCAACACTACCGATAACCAAATATACGTTTCCTTGTTCCAAACGCTCGGCTTTTTCACCGATGAATTTTTTCCCCATTTTATTTGTACACGGCACGTTTTTCTTGGAAGATTTTTCATTCTTCGCGTCACGTAACGTACGTACAAAAATTCTAAATAAAATTTTCCCCCACCCGTATGGCTGCTCGTTCATCGTTCGTCAACAAAAACCAATAATCGGACGAACTACGATCGTATTTATTGAGGAAAAAAGCTGTACTGAAAAATTCGATTTTTTTCCTCCTCCTCGCCCTGCAGTATTCTCTTGCTTTTCATTCGTTTTATACATTTTTTTTTTTTTTCATTTTTCGTTTTTCGTTTATTATTAAATTTTCATTATTATTTTTCGATTTCCAAAGAAACGACATCGAAGATCTCCTCCGCGTAGAGTGGAAAAAGCTCGCACAAAGATAAAATCCTCGTATCGACAAGAACGAAAATTCCACTTGGATGGAAATTAATGTATAGGTAGCTACCTACCTACCTATCAATCTATCCACCTATTAGACCATCTATCAAGTGAGTAGGTATTATGGTTGAGCAATTGGAAAGATTTAAATTCTCTTCGTCGTAGTCGTCGTCGTCGTCGTCGTCATTTTTCCTCTCTTTCATTTAATTATATCGCGAATATTTGCGCTCTCTCTCTTTTATAACTATGCCTACTTAATATAAGCCACGAAACGAATGTAGGTAGATAGGTAGGTAGGTAAGAAGGTACCTACACTTAAAATACTTAAAACTCTTCAACTTTGACCCTTTTTCGACATCAAAAAGCCATCATATTACTACATTTCGAGTAGTACGCCAGCACCACACAAATACACGAAAACTACCAACAACGTATTCTATTTATACCTAACCATAATACCTACATACCTGCCTCTCTCTCCCACTCTCTCTACGTTTATAAAGCTCGAAAAGCTAACGAGAGTATTTTACCTAAGTATAAGTATAAGCCGAAAGCGGAAAGCACTCGTATACATGTACTTTACCCACCAGCCCTATCCATAAGAAGCTATGCTGTTAATTCAAAACAACGTAATGTGTACGCATCGAATGAACGAAAGAAAAGAGATGACTCGAGCGAATGAAAAATATTTTCTAAAAGTAGTTCGACATCTAGCGGAAAGTAATAATGTCAGCATCAATATTTGTCGGCTAGAACAAAACACCCTATCAATAAGTCAAGAGGCTTTCTGACTTCTACTATCTACCAATTTCACTTTCTTACCCTGGCTCGTTCATTCGTTCGTTCGTTTACCCGTCCCTCCGGCACGCCGCCCTGCCTACAATACGCTATTCCCTTATCGCAGACATTACTTTACCATTCTGCTCTCTTCTTCGCCATTACTTTACAATATGTCAAAAGTACCGGGGATAATCCAATGTTCGCACACATATAAAGAACTCGTATATAGCATACCGACCTGTTCTTTCAACCTCCCCACCCCCTCGTCACCTTACTATTCTCATAGCCTATTCACCTTGGCGTATCTTATTTTCTTCTTCTCTTCGCGTATATTTTCTTACTATATATACACACACACACACACACTACATCTTATATATTTTACAACGAACGAATTCCCGCACCAAATAACACTCCTCAATCGCATCTATTTTCATGTTCGACGCTCCACTCTTGACAGTTTACTTTCTTTAACCTCGAACATTTTAAAACAATGTTTCGGCGATGTACGTATCCCCCCTATCTATATAGTTATAATAGGGGGATGTAAGATGGCGAGCTTGGCGTCCCCGCCCCTCACCCCACATAGCTCTCAGCTCTTTCTCTATCGTCTTATTCTTTATAAAATCGTTTTCTTTCGATAAATAATTCGTACATAAACACGACATCTTATACGATATAAGAATGTTGTAAAATTCATATTTTTACACGATTCGTACATGTTTGATAAAATTTGCAACCTACCATCTCAATTTGGCGGGAAAGAATACCTTTACACGGTCAAAAAAACAGCAAAACCACTCATTTCTGGCTAATTTTTCGATACGTTGTATAACTTTTGATCCTCTAGCGAATAATTAAAAAAAGAATTATTTTAACGATTTTAGCTACACAAAACTCCTTCCTACAGAATTTGGTGACAATTGAATTTTCATCCAAGGTCATCTCTATGCAACAATATCCAATCCGCTGCCAAATTAAGCCCGATGCCATAATTTCAGCCATTTCCATCGATAATAAGCTGAGTAGATGATTTTTAGTTTCAGAGAAAAGAATTAAAAATAACAAAATAACATAGGAATAAATATCGAACCATGAATCGTTGAACCCTTCCTTTTCCCACTCTTCAAGTCGAGATCCGCAAAAGGCACATCTAAGAACCCTACTAAATGTACTTACCGAATTTCAACTTTCTAGCTCAATTTGGAGAGGAGTTAAAGCAGGAAAAGTAGGGAAAACGCTCATATTTCCCCTCCTAGTTGACCTAGCAGGCTGATTTTTAAATATGTTATACAACTTTGGATTCTCTATCGATTGACTCAAAAAGGAATGATTTTTGCGCTTTTGGTCTCTCAGCAGTCCCTCCTTAGAATTTGGGCACAACTGAATTTTGACCCAAGGTCACCCCCATTCATGTATATCTCATCCATTGCCAAACTGAGCCTGGTGACTGATTTAAAGCGATTTTGGGTCGATATTGAGAACAGTAAATGATAATAATAAATATGTGACATATCCAAAAATGGTCGTAATAGTCTTCCAGTACACTAAAACGGATTTTGTTGATATTTCCTGCACACCCGCCGCAGGTCGATAGACTGTAATGGTCTGGTTTTCATTGGCAATATAACATAAAAAATCAGGCTATAAAATCATCTCATTGCGATACTTTTTTTCTGATCATTGGTAACAGTGGAGGGATGTAATGAGACTAAACAGTGGACACTGCTGAAAAGGCACATATACGACTCCAACTACGTGTACATAGGAAATGTCAACTTCTTAGCTTAATTTGGAGGAGAGTTATGCGAGGGACAAACTCAAAAAATAAGAAAAATCGATCGAAAAACTACATTTTTATAGCTGTGAGGGGGTGCAATGAAGCTGAAAAGTCAAGACTCTCAAAAGGCACTATCAAATTTCAACTTCCTAGCTTAATTTAGAGAGGAGTTGTGCGAGGAACAAACTCGAAAAATGAGGAAAATCAATCAAAAAATTACATTTCTGGGCTGTAAGGGGGAGGGGGACACAATGGATCTGAAAAGTTGAAACTCCAAAAAGGCACATCTATGGCTTTTATCAAGTCTACATGCTAAATTTCAACTTCCTAGCTTAATTCGGAAGGGGAGATAGTGAAGTAACAAACTCAAAAAATAAGAAAAATCGACCAAAAAACTTCATTTTTGGGGCTGTCAGGGGATGGACTGAGGCTGAAAAGTCGAGATCCCCAAAAAGCCCTCCTAGCGTCCAAACATCAAGTTTCAACGGAGAATTATGCGGGAAACAAACTGAAAAAATAAAAATATTTTGCCAAAAAACTACATTTCTGGGCTGTAAGGGGGCACCATGGGTCTGAAAAGTCGAAACCCAAAAAGGCACATCTACGGCCTTCACAATGTTTGCATACCAAATTCCAACATCCTAGCTTAATTCGGAAAAGAGATAGGGAAAAAACAAACTCAAAATATAAGAAAAATCGACCAACAAATTTCGGGCTGGCAGGGGGTGCAGTGAGGCTGAAAAATCACGATCCCGAAAAGACCCTTCTAGAACCCAAATATTAAATTTCAACTTCCTAGCTCAATTTGTAGGGGAGTTATGCGAGGAACAATATTAAAAAATAAAAAAAATTTGCCAAATAATTACATTTATAGGCTGTAAGGGGGCACTAGGGGTCTGAAAAGTCGAAACCCAAAAGGCACATCTACGGCCATCACAAAGTTTGCATACCAAATTTCAACATCCTAGCTCAATTCGGAAAAGAGATAGGGAAAGAACAAACTCAAAATATAAGAAAAATCGACCAAAAAAACTTCATTTTTTGGACTTTCAGGGGGTGCACTGAGGCTGAAAAGTCGAGATCTCCAAAAAGCCCTTCTAATGTCCAATCATTAAATTTCAACTGTTATACGAGGAAAAAACTCAAAAAATAAAAAAAATTAACCAAAAAACTACCATTTTTGGGCTGCGAGGGGGCACAATGAGTCTGAAAAGTCGAAATCCCAAAAAAAGGCACATCCATGGCCTTTACGTAGTCTATATACCAAATTTCAATTTCCTAGCACAAATTGGAGGGGCGATAGGGGAGGAATGGCCCTTTTTCAAGGTCAAAAAGGAGAAAAATCCCCATACCTCACTTCGCTATTGACCTAAAAAGGCCGATTTTTAGATATGTTATACAACTTTGGATTGACTATCGATTGATTTAGAGAGGAAAAGTTTTGACGGTTTTGATTGCTGAGCACCCCTTCATCCAAATTTGAGTATAACTGAATTTTTGACCCAAGGTGGCCCTCATTCATATATACCTCATCCGTCGCCAAACTGAGCCTCGTGACTGAATTAAAGCCATTTTGGGTCGATATTGAGAATAGTAAGTGATTTTAGTCTTGGCGGGAAAAAATAAATAAATAAATAAAATTAAACATAAATATCTGACATGGCTAAAAATAATCGTAATGGTATTCTAAGACCCAAAATCGGAGTTCGTTGATATTCCACCCCCCTCCCCTCGCCTTATTCGACGTAGGTCGATGGACTATAATAGCATGGTTTTCATTGACAATATGACATAAAAAGAAACCGATAGCTTAGACAATTAATTAATTATGCAATACTCTTCATGGCTCTTAACCCCAAGCTATGAGCCAGAGAATGACTAAACAATGAATAGTGTGGTACGTACTTAGTGGGAAGTCAGAAATTTGAAACAAAATGATTATAGATTTAGCAACATAGGTGAGCTGTATTTTACTCGACATCGCATAGACTTTTAAAAGCGTAAATATAGACTCCCACATCCAACGTTACACATAAGTATATAAAATCAATCTACCAGCTAAACGTAAAAAGGTGGGTAATTTCTTCGACACGATGTATTAATTTAGCGACTTGTTGTACATAGGTGCAGTGCAGGTAGAGAAGTACATGGTACAGCAGTTTCGGGTACACAACTAAGGTGGCTAAATGGAAGAAAATGAACCGACGATGACGGCCAGAATGAAAATAGAAGGGAAGGGGGGCGAGAGGAATGCTAAACTCGGGGTACCTAACCGAGTAAACGAGGGTACGAGAAACACGTATATTACATCGGAGATTACACGTTAGAATTAAATTTACGAGTATCCATGTTCCGTTATGACGTTCGACTATTATACACACATTTCGCGTTAGGGTTAAGCCCTTAATTGAATGAAAACCGTTGGCATGCGAATGTGTCGGACGGCTCGGAATACGGAAGACCGGCACGGTACGGCACGGCACGGAACGGAACGGAACGGGACGACCAGATAAGTGCCATGCTGCTGTAGCTGTAGACGTCGTCCCCAATATATGCGTTAGGTTACCATTTATCGTGAATTACGAGCAGGGCGCCACATCTTGTTGAATATAAATAAATAAAATTTATTATTTTAATAGCTCGGTCCTCGTTGTCTCGTCTCGACCTCCGGTGTCAGCTTTTTACCGCATCGATTACGCGCGCAGACGTAATTTTCAACAACAATGCTCGAGGTTGATATTTCGCCGAATAGCTTTCGGTCCTGGTAGCCATAATTATTTATCCGCAGTTTTGAAATGATCTATTAGACCAGACCGATCAACAATACGTGTTTATTATGAGTTGAAATTTTATCTCGAATGTGATGAAGGTAAAGTCAAACGATATAAAGGTACCTATATTCGTCGATATGGTGTATTTAGATAAGAAAAATTCCTATCCAAAGTTACAGACTTTCGTCAGCTTTAAGAATACAAAAGTTTTTAACCTGATTTTTTATACCATAGTGTCAATGAAAACCAGACTATTACAGACTGTCGATCTATGGTGCAGGGGGAAATGGGAGTGTTAACAAAATCCGTTTTGAGATCTTAGAAGACCATTAATATCAATTTTTGAACACACCATTTCTTTTATATTATTTTTTTACTTTTTCCGCCAAAATTGAAAAATTATTTGCTCCACTCGATACTGAACAAAATCGGTCAAATTTGGGCAGCAGGCTTAGATCACCGGTGAATTTGATATTTATGAGAGCGGATGACCTTGGATCAAAATTCAGTTATATCCAAGTTTTGGGGTGAGATTGCATTTCCCCTTTTTATGCCAATCTATAGAGGATCTACAGTTTTATAACATATCCAAAAATTAGCTTCATAGGTCAATTAGGAGAAGAGATATGAGTGTTTATTCCGTTTTTGACCTCGTGAAAGGTCTCAATCTCCTCTATCTCTCCTCTAAATTGAATAAGGAATTTGAAATTTTGTATGTAGACTCAAAAGAGGCTATAGGTTGCCTTTTGGAGGTTTCGATATTTCAGTCTCATTGCTCTCCCTTACAGTACTGAAATGAAGTTTTTCCGGAGTAAGGGAGTAAGGGAGGAAGGAGGTTCTTATGTTTTCAGTTCGTTTCCCGCATTTATTCCTTTTCAGATCAAGCTAGGAAGTTGAAATTTGGCACGTAGACACAGTACGGATCATAGATGTGATTTTTGGGAATTTCGAATCTTCAGCCCCATTGAACCTCTTACAGCCCCCCCCCCCCCAAAACGGGTATTTTGGGCGGGATTCCAGATTTTTTGACTTTGTCCCAGGCATATATCTCTTCCAAATTGAGCAAGGAGGTTGAAATTTCATATGCAGTCGAGGGGGGGGGGGCTCAAAGATATGCCATTTAGGGGTTTCAACTTTTGAGCCTTATTGCATCCCCTCACAGAGCCGAAAGAATGATTTTTTTGGCGATTTTTTAATTTTTTTTGAGCTAGTTCCACGCCCATCTCCACTGCAAATTGTGCTGGGAGATTGAAATTGGGCATTTAGATTTAGTATGGGTCCTAAATGTGCCTTCACTTTCACTACTGAAGAAAAAAATCCCGGGAAGCATCTATTTTTTTATTTCATGAATGGCATACGTGGTGACAAGGGAGGCATGGAAGAGCTCAAAGCTCCCTAAATTCTGAATTACTCCCCCCTCCCCCGAAATGTTCTCATCAAAATATAAAAATTAATGCATTGCTGATGCCCCAAAATGCTCGTATTTCGACCTTTCATTCCTGGTATTTTGCAATTTTTTTTTCTCGCTTTGCTTGGGCAATACTTCCTGATCTTCCTGTAATAAATTATCTCATAAATTGAAACAAAAAAAATCATAAAAAATCTACACATCACTTTTTTTTAGTAGCGAGATAAAAGTACCAACCTCCCCCCCCCACTTTACCTTATTTTGGTCTTATTTGCGTCTATGATGCAAGGACAATTCCCTCATCTCTTTTATTATAGGAGAATCAAGATCAAAAAGGAACACATTTCGATGTTTGTTTTTTTTTTTTGCCTGACTTTTTGCATCACATGAGTACCTATTGTCAATGAAAACGTGATCATTACGGACTATCAACGTATGCTGCATGGATGAGGAAGTACCAACAAAATCAGTTCTTGGGTCGTACTGGACGATTGAGACCATTTTTGGGATTATTTTTTATCGAAACTAAAAATCATTCACGCAGCTCGATACCCACCAAAATCAAATAAAATTTGGGCAATCGGCTCGAATTGGTGGGAAATTTAATATTTTTGAGCGGGAATGACCTTGGATCAATCTTCGATTATATCCAAACTTCGGGAAGGGGGGTAAGGGGCTAACATTGCAAACAAAATCAACTCCCTATGTTAGTTGGGATGAGAGAAATGAGGTTTTCCCTCTTCAAAGTGTTGTTCCCCTCCTATCTCCACTCCAAATTGAGGTGGAAAGTTGAAATTTGATATTCTAGACTTAGTAGGGACCATAGATGCGTTTTTTTTGGGGGTTTATACTTTTCAGACCCATTGCACCCTTTACAGCGTTGAAAAATGTGGGTTTTTGGGCGTGTTTTCTTAATTTTTTAGTTCGTTTCTCGCATAATTCCTCTCCAAATTGTGTTAAAAAGTGGAAATTTGTCATGTACGTTAGTCAATGGACCTAGAAGGACGTTTCAACACAACCTAAGGTATATAGCAAATGATCTAGGGACAGTGAGAGAGATTATACGTATCCTCAGATGTTACAACCTTCAAGTTTTTCATCCTATAAAATAATCTAAAGGTGCGTACGAGAAAAACGAGTAAAATACCAACACGACGAAGGGTGGAGAAGTACTCGAGTCGTACAGTAAAAAAGAACGAAATCGTGCGAATGAATACCCCTCGTCTGTAAGATACCTTCTTCATGGATTGCGTTACGTTGGTCGCCTATTCTAGTGTGTTAAATTTCAAGAGCATGGAAAAATAATCCGAAAACCGAAGAAGCAGAATCAGACGCGCGAAAAAATGTATACAAAAGTGAAAAGAAGCGTAAGTAAGCGTCATAGGGGGAGTATGAGTTCTTCATGCGTATAACTATCATCAGTATTTTCACTCGGAATACTTTGGAGCTCGTTACATAACGTAATTATTACTGCTCCATTACGCTGATTTCTTTTTTTACGCTCGTATTTCGCCTTTATAATGCTCGACGTGCGTCGAGTATGTGGTGTTGTGTTGTTTGGCATATTATGGTAGACGTTAACGTTACGTATATGTATACGAGTACGATAGCGATACGGTGCGAAGGCGATGGAAAGCAGGGAGACGGTTGAAAGACGTGGAATGTGAAATGACGGAGATTTTCTTTCTTATTTTCTTTTTTTTTTTTCCTTTTTCATTCTATGCGAAATTCATTCGCGAGAAAATTATCTCGATTATTTCACTCGTGATCTTAATGGTGCCTATGAGATGTTGCGAATGGGTACCGTTAGAGGATGTATTTTTCGATGGTTTGATAGCATACACAGGAGACGAGTCGAGGGGGGCGATATATGGGAGAGGAACTATCCTTACATGGGTATTTTCTCAGATTTTCAAAATTTTCACATAACATCATCATTATTTGGTACCTTCAAACAATATTTTGGGGTCGATAAAATTTCTCCCACCATAACCCCTTCACTTGGAAAATTATACATTTGCGTGTATTGAAGGAAAAATTATGATTTTAATCCAATTGTTGAGAACAGAGATGAGCCAATCAACATGATTTTTTCGGAATTTTTTTACTCATAGGAGGGGGCGGCGAGAAGGGAAACTGAGAAAATAAAACTTAGAATTGCTACAGCTTCGAACCCTACGAGGAGATATGAAATTTTTTCAGCTAAAATAGGGGAGAAATTTAAAAAAAAATCCAAATGGAAGGAATGTTAAAAAACTCAAAAAATGCTCGAACAACCATTTTTCTCCAAAATAATGGCCAATACGTTAAAAATGTATAGAATTAAAGCTGTTCAGCTTAAAATTCTGCACGAGATTATGCTATTAAAATTTTAGCCAAGGTACATAATAAAAGAATGGTGAAGATGAACGTAGGGATGAGGGGGGGGGTTAAATTTGATAAAATTCGACTGAAAGGTGAAAAGGAAAAATATACGAAAAACACCAAAAAGATATCATTTTTCGAGACTCGTGGTATTTAAAGAATTTTGTGGAAAGAAAATCATAATTTCATTTGCATTACCTTTCAAAATGATTTCGCTACTCTTCAAAAACTAAAAATACTGGCCAAATCGCGACCTCTTCCCTTCTGTAAAAAATTTGCAAATTAAACTGATCAAGACATTTTTTTTGAATTTAGAATCAAGTAAACAAAACGTTCTTTCTCTTTGTACTTCTCAATACGTTCAAGAAAATGTGTTTTTACGGCAAACTGAGTAGGCAATTCTATTAACATGCATGCTTACCAAAGCGGTGGAGTTGAGTGATCATAGTATTGGGTGGAAATTATTCCATTTTGAGTAGATTAAAAATTAATGAACACTAGATTTATCGAAGAATGGTTTTTCAATTTTTCACTAATTTATTTTCAAACAATTTTCAGTCAAATTGACTATTTTTTACAGGATGGACATACTGGTAGGGTGAGCGGTAACCGAGAGGGGGCGAGGCGAGGGGGAGTTCATCTAATGGAGTTGAGAAGTTTAAATTCCCAAAACGCACATCTACTATTCCTACTAAGTGTACATAGCAAATTTCAACTTCCTCGTTCAATTTGAAAGGGAGATGGATGAGGATCAGCCAATTTTCAAGTTTAAAAAAGGGGAAAATCCTCATATCTCCTCTTCTACTTGACCTAGGAAGCTGATTTTTCGATATGGTGTGCAACTTTTGATTTTCTATCGATTAGTTCTAAAATAAAACTTTTTTGTGATTTTAACACTTCAGCACCTTTTCCCCCAAAATTCAGATCACTGAATTTTGAGCCAAATTCACCCCTACTTATATATACATCAAATTTACAGGTAATACGAGCCTGTAGGCCAATTTCGAGTAATTTTGGTCGACGTGGAGTCAATTTTTTGTCTGTCCAAAAGGGCAAAAAAATGAAAACATAAAAATTAATCCCTGGCATGTCCAAAGATGGACTTAATGGCCTCTTCTAGTACTTCAAAACACATTTTTTTCACATTTACATTTTCCTCACCCTTACCCCCTCCCTCCCCGGTAAATACACTGTAATAATTCAACTTTCTACGACGATATGACATGGAAAATCAGGTTAGGAAAAAAATCGCATTAAAAAGTAAAATTTTTATTTCCAGCCAATTTTTTGGTTGGCGAAAGATTTATACCCATCTTAATTTTTTTGAAAATTTCAAAAACGCTGAAAAATAAAAAAAAAACACGAAGTATACACTAAGTACTTACTCAAACCAATAAATATTTTTCATTCATTCGACCACAAAAAATCCCAACAAAAGGATAAATGGAGAACAGAGAGCAATTTCTTGAGAAAGGGCAATGGAACAATGAAAAATTTGGGTCAAGGCCCATTTGACCATCTTACTATAAGAGAAATTCATTTATTACTTTTTTGACATCGATATGACTCAGAGGAGGGGGGGGGGTGATTTTCTGAAAACGTAACGTTTTTAATTTTTGGTCAAAAAGTCGAAAAATTGATGAAAAAAACGAAAAAACGAAAAATAAAATAAAAGAAAAATTTTTTTTTAATTAAAAATTAAAAAAAAATAAGAACTAAAGAAAATAAAAAAATTGATTAGGAAACAAAAAGTTGGTAAAAAATAAAAAAATGAAATGAAAGTTTGAAAAATTAAAAAAATTAAAATTAAAGAAATTGTAAAAATAAAAAAATGGAAAAAATTGATTAAAATGGATATGTCTTCTGCCTGGGAATGATTTTTTGAGTTATATTTTTGATTTTAAGTTTTTGATCAAAAACCTCAGACAAATGAGAAATGAAAACAACTTGAAAAATATATCTAAAAAAATATTAAAAAACTGAAAAATGATTGATTTTTACAATTTATGTTAAAATGTCTGAATTGAATAAACGTAACAATAAATTGGTAAGTAGGTGGTGTACATTTTTTGTGAAATATTGAGTGTGAAAAAATTTAGGACGATGGTTTTCAATTTCAGATAAATGCGTAGTGAGGGTTGAATAAATATGAAAAAAAATTGTTGAGTTTGACATGGATATGTCTCACGTTTGCACCGACGGTCATTTCCTGAAAACGTGACGTTTTTAATTTTTGATTTAAAGTTTTTGATCAAAAACTATTGATGATAAACGATTGCATAATTTTTATTTTGCCAGGAAATAATGAAAGGGTAAAAGTTTTTGATTTTAAATTTGCCAATATTTTTTTTCTACCCCTTGAACGATTTGGTCACGCAAAAGGATGGATACTCCGAAGGTAGAAATATTTGTTCCAACTTCTCTGATCCCCCCCCCCAGTCTACTTCACAAAACGTACTCATAACGTTAGAAATCTAACATCTTGGAAAATCTTCCTTTTCTTTTTCTTTCTTCTATATCTGATCTATTCCTTCTTTTGATCTCAAAGAGTAATTAATTGAATGAATGAGTTATGCTCACCGTCTATATTCCTTTTTTAAAAAACGATTCGCTAAATTTTTTACACCTTTTAGGTTACAATACGACACGACGCAGCAATTTTATATCAGATACGACAACGAGTAAATATGCAAATTGTAAAATTATCAAACGAGAAGCTCTGCCACGTAGGTACCATATCGTATACCAACAAGAACGTTAGAAATAAAATAAAGAAAGGAAAAAAAACACAACGTAGGATAAAGGAGTGACAACGACGATACAATTTCGTAAAAGATTTGCTTCGCATTGCGACGAGGAAATTACTTATTTATCCGAGCCTGTTATTTTTTCAGATTCGCGGTAAAAAGAGAGAAAAAAATGGGGGAAAATTTCGGTTATATTTTTCCTTTCGCAGAAGGTAAGTACGCAGTCACTTTTTTTATCACTTTTTTTGTTTCTGAGGTTGTTCATATCTCGAAATGTTGACTGACACGAGCTTTTATACACATTCGCAGCAATATTACAAATACATACGTAGACGTACTTAGACCTAGCAACATATTTATATTTGTAAAATGTAACGCGAAAGCTTTTCGATGGGTATATATATATATATATAGATATACGACACGACGCATACCTACCAACATATTTCTAATACATATTATATGTACGTATATCTGCTCGCGAGCATGGAGCGGAGTAGTGTGGATGAGCGTTATAAAGTTACGACGATTTATACGAACTTCACCGAAAATGACGCGTTTTAAAATTGAAACCACGTTTTTTTTTTCTCTCGCTCTCTCTTTCTCAGAGTCTCGTACTTTTTTCATTTACATAATGTACTTGCCGGAGAAAAAGTTGCTGAATATATGTCTCGCGCAAAAAGTGTACAAAAGCTGCAGTGTAAATAACTAAAAGATATGGTTCTTAGAAAAAGTTATGAAACAGCTACCTATCATTCATGAATAAAAGTGTAAAATATATAAGCGAAGAGTTTCGACGCCCTTATAGTTTACTCACTTGCTTTCTCACTCGTTCACTCGTTCACTCATACTACAACATAAAAATGAGACATCGTATAGTATACGGAGTACCCGGATCCACACACATACACACTACAGCACGTAGCCTGTGCTCTCTATACCTTGGTATACACTATGGCTGTATAAATGCAAAAAGTTACAATTTATGAAGGTTTTTTATTTTTCTCTTCTTTGAAAACTCCATCGTTACATCGCTCGCCAACGTTTTTATTCCTAGCTGGAGCTAACTGTACCCCAAATAACACGGATACCAGATTTTTTAAAAACCAACAACTCGTTAAATCGAATCAGTTTCAAAGTTTATTTTACACCACACCTCCATCTGAACCTTACCTCGCCCCTCCTCCGAATACAATTGGAAATTCTTCCTGCAACAGAAGTCACGGATTTGAGGAACAGAATTAGCATAGATGTGCACTACGAGAAGACACGAGTTCAAGTATGATAGACTGGTCTCCCTCCTTTTCACCATATACGTAACCTTGTATATGGATCTAAAAATTCAACAAATTAAATAAGTAGTTTCACAATTTCGATCTGATGTTTACTTCGACTTTTGTTATGTATTAGTAAAGGGGCAGCATTCGTACGAATTTTTTGAGCCTCTTCAATAAATGGAGATAGGCAACTTTTGTACCGGGTGTTCCGCATTAACTGCGCCATCCTTACACCAGTGATAGGTCAACTCATAAGACTTACATGTATAATGATTAGCACACCGAAAAAATCGAAGGGGCTTGAAAATTTCATTTTCGCCTAAACCTGCCACTCATATTGAAAATTAATAGAAAAAAATTAATAACGAAAATAACCTCTGTTTGCTCAAAAACAGTGCATTCTGAGTATGTGTGATATAAAAATCAAGAGTGGGAGTGAAATGGTTCATAAAATATAACAAAATACATACAAAAAAACAGTACTAAAAATTTGTACCTTTTTTAGCTTTTCGTGAATAACTTTTGAAGAAGCTATTACAAGCACGGCAATAAAAAATTTTAAAATGAAGGAAAAAGCACCTTCAACTCAGCGGATGAGGTGGTGACCTCGAAGGTTGCATCTCTGCGATAAAAAAAATTTCATTTAAAAAAAAATGTTTTGTAATTTTTGGACAAAAACAGAAATAAGAAGAGAATTGAAAAAAAGCATCGTTTTGCCATGCTTTTTTCCCAATCAGCATTGAGGATAGTAAGGGTCCAACGGAGCCAAAGAGTATAAAATCCCAAAAGGCACATCTACGGTCCTTACTGACCGTTCATACTCAATTTCAACTTCCTAGCCCAATTGGGAGAGGAGTTATGCGAGGAGCAAACATTATAAATTAGAAAAAACGACCAAAAAGCCACAAATTTAGAATTGAGAGGGGGTGCAATTGGGCGAAAAGTCGGGACTCCCTAAAGGCACAACTAGGATTTAGAGGAAAGTTATGCAAGGAACAAACTCAAAAAATAAGAACAAATAACCAAAAAACCACATATTTGGGGCTGTGAGGAGATGCAATGGAGCTAAAAAGTCAGAACCCCCAAAAGGCATATCTAGGGCACCAAATAAATGCATATAGCAAATTTAAACTTCTTAGCTCAATTTGGTGGGGAGATAGGGGAGGAACAGCACTTTTTAAGGTCAAAAGAAAGAAAAACTCCCATATCACCCCTCCTAATTGACTTAGAAGATTGATTTTTAAGTATGTTGAACAACTTTGGATTCTCTATATATGACTTGAAAAGGAACAAATTTTGCATTTTTAACCCCTCAGCAGCCCCTTCCCCAAATAGGGGCATATTTGAAGTTTGACCCAAGTTCATCTCCACTCATATATATCAAATCCACCGCTAAACTGAACCGATTGACCGTATTGGAATAATTTTGGTCGGTATCAGGCAAGGTAAATGATTTTATTGTTTGAAAGGAAAAAATACCCGCTCCGTGGTCTGAGAAGAAATTCTGAATGGTACTTCTTAGTGAAGAAAAAAAAAGTTGAAATTTATCAATTTTTTTCTCAAAAGTCCATGATTTCTAATTTTGTAACATTCAAGGTATTTTTTGCATCAATAGACAACCCTTGGAATTACCACCTCATTCAAAGAGTTCAAGATGCTCTCCCTCTCACTGATATAAGGAAAGGGAGCTTAAGGCGAAACACCCAGCACAGGCATCTAAAAATTTAACAAATCAGCAATTACAGAATTTCGATGCAATCATCAATCTATTTGGTGGACCTTGTAGACAAAAATTTTTCTTTCGATTTTATTGCGTACAGATTTTGCCAATCTTCATTTGTGAAGGAGCAGCATCAGTTTGAATTCTATGAGCCCCTTAGAATAATCGAAGTAGGCAAATTTTGTGCATAATTAAGAATGCTACAAAAGTCGTCTACTGCAAGGTCTATCATTCAAAACCACGATTTGGGCAATTTTTCTCACCATTTTCCTCCCCCACCCCCACGTGTAAAATTTTTTAAATAAAAAATTTGTTCAAATCATGATTTTGAATAATGAATTTATAGCAAACAACTTTTGTAGCGTTTTTACTTATACACAAAAATTTTCCTATTTCGATTATTTCAAGGGGCTGATAAAATTCAAACGAATACTGCCCCTTCGATAATGAAGATAAGCAAAATATGTACATGACAAAATTTGAAGGAGAAATTTTTGTCTACCAGGTTTGCTACTTAGACGCTATCTAAGAAAGGGGAAACGCGGGGGGAGGGGCCAGACTATCATATTTGAACTGGCGTCTACCCGTAATAGACATCTATGGTAATGTTGTTCCTTAACGAGAACGTCCAAATTACTCTACAATTTTCTGAACCATTACGCGACAATAAGAAGCCAAAAACCAAGCGAGAACGATCCGACGCGACGTTCGGATGGCCATTTATCTTAATGTTGGCGCTTCGATGGCGATAAAGTTGACGTGATTGTTGAAAAATATACGCTCGATTAGAACGTACCATTTTGTAAGGCAGGTACTCACCTACCTAGCAAACTTATTCGTAATAGATGCTAATTTTCATATTATTTCCGATGCTTTTTCTGGCTCGCAATATGCACGCGAAGCTGCATTTGACCAACAGCGTGTTCAAAAATACCTAATATTTTTTCTCCTCTCTTCCACTTCACTGTGTAGTTGCTGGGTGGGAGGGGAGGGCAGAGGGCAGAAGGGGCTAAAAAAATAATAGCGAAAATTGCTTACAAAATATATAAGTATAGATGGTAAAAAAGAATGAGTGAAAGTAACTCATATAAATAGGATATACTAGAATAAAACACAACGCGTTTCGTTCCAAGAAAGATCGAATACAAACGGCAGAAGGGCAAGTGGAAGGGAACACAATGGAAAGAAATTACATCGCGAACGGAAACTTAGCATGTTATGGCTTTGCACCTTATTTCGTCCAGCCTAATTATCATAAATTACCAATTTCGAGCCAACGTGTAAACGCAACATTATAGCGAAGAAGAAAGCGAACAAAAAGCGGTGAGGGGAGGGAGAGAATCACGCTCACGCGAAAAAAAAACAACCTAGACCATTATACCATTGAAAATGACAGTGGTATAAAGTACATATAAATTAGTCGTAAGTACCTAAGGGTAAGGTATAAGAGTAGTAGGTACGTATATTTTCCAAAAAAAAAACCTGATACCTCTATAGCTACCTAAATAAGAAGATTTACGTAGCTGTATTTTTTTCCTCACAATTGGAAAAACGAAGCACCATCGAGAAGCTTTAATTACCAATTTTATCGGTCCCCTTATGAACTTTTTTAAACCTACAGATAGGGTCAGATAGAGGGGTGAAATTGCCACGGCATATACGTGAGCCGAAGTGTAAAACGTTCCACTTTGGATTTATTTATAGTTGTTTAAAAAGCTGAAAAATAAGCGTATAAAGTTTATAAACCTCGAAGAGAAGAAGGGGAGCCGGAGAAAAACTTTTTTTTAACAGTAGGGTAAGGTACCTACACGATGTAGGTTGGTGCTGTTCATCGTGGAATCGAATAAAGCAGAAAGGGAATTTCTCGAGCTCGACAATGTTGTTTCACGCTGTGATCCTTTTAAACTAATTTTTTTAAATTTGTTAAGCTGTAGAAGATGGAGATGTGGTGTGCGGGACTCTTGCGCCTTTGTGGAATTAAGCGAGTCGTTTTAGGTATACTGAAAACTCCTCGACATCGAGGTTTTTGGCAGGCTTCTTTTCCCTTTATTTTATTTTTATTTTTTTTTTCGTTTGTGATTTAATGAACGACCTGTAACAGCGTTTTGCGATTATGTTAATGATGGGATTTTCATCTGTACTCGTCTTCATCGTCGTCGTCGTACTTTTCCCCCCTCTCATTCGTTTATTACAAAATAAAGGTTACGACCTTGAGGGTGTTTAATGGCGTAATTTTTAGCATTTTAAGGTTAACGACGTCGAAGAATTTGTGTCGCGAAGACGACGATAATGTTTTAAATGAGATATGAAATTATGCGTCAGCGTGTATCCATCAGCAATACCGTTTAATACGATATTTATAAGCGTCATTAATACAAAAGGGTTGAAATTTTTTTTTCAAATATAAAGTAAGCGAACGAGGAGCCTAAATACAATTTTGATGTAATGAATTTTCATAATGTGATAAATATGCATTATTAAATTATACGTAGCTTTACCTCTTCTTTCTTTTCGATTGGTTCTTTCATCACAAGTGGTCACCGCGGAAGGGAAAAACTACCCAAAAAAAACATATGCTGAAAAGTTGAACCCCAAAAAATGCACATCTATATCCCTTACTAAATCTACATTTAAATTAATTTGGAGGCAATATCTGAAACCTATACTTGACGAACAAATCAAATTTCTACCTCAAAGCACAATTTGGAGTGGGGAGGGAGGGTTATGCTGGGAGTAAACTGAAAAAATAAGGAAACCTACCCAAAAATTACATTTTCGGGTCTGTGAGAGGGCCAATGAAGCCGATAAATCGGAACCCCCAAGAAACCTATACAAAATCTACACACCAAATTTCAACTTCCTAGCTTAATTTGTAGAGGAATTATACGAAGAACAACTCAAGCAATAAGAAAACCAGCTAAAAAAAGCACATTTTGTGGAATTGTCAGAAATGCAAGTCGAAATCCCCAAAGTAAACGTCCCAAATTACAACTTCTTAGCTCATTTTGGTGGGGAGATAAGGGAGGAACAGCCCATTTTGAAGGTCAAAAAGAGAAAAACCCTTCATACCTCCCCTCCTAATTAACCAAGGGGGCTGATTTTTTGATATATCATACAGTTTTGGATTCTGTATCGGTTGATTTGAAAAGAAATAATTTTTTCGGTTTTCGTCTCGCAACACTTCCTCTTTCAAATTTGGACGTTACTCAATTTTGACTTAAGCTCATCCCCACTCATATACATAAAATCCCTCGCCAAACTGGGGCCATTTACCGAACTGGAACGATTTTGGTCAGTATCGAACAAAGTAAATGATGTTGGTTTTCGGGAGGGGTAAAAAAATGAATAAAAAAAATATAAATATCTGACATCGCTAAAAATAGTCTTTATAACCTTTTAGGATCTCAAAATAGATTTTGTTGATACGCTCTCCCCCTCATTCATCGTAGGTCCATAGACCATACATAATAGCTTGCTTTTTTTTTAGCCTGGTTTTTAATGCCATATTGTCGGTAAAACCCTGTATATTAAGGTCTATCGACTTACGATGAATAGGGTGGGAGGAGGGGGATTACGCATCTAAAATCTGTTTTTAGATCCATAAGCGCACGTAGAAATTTCACAAGTGATAGGAGAGGGGAGGGAGCTAAATTTGAATTTCCGAGCGCAGCGAAGAAAAAATTTTGAAAAAATGGAATTTTTAAGCCATAAAGAGCGCATTTCTCCGAGTTGGGGTATCAAATTTTGAAGTCACATTGCTCAAATCGGCCATCACTTCTGCTATTGATGCATGAAAAGGCTTGAAGAGGCTTGAAGTAAAACCTTGACTAAGAAGGCATGAACAACCAAAAATTTTGTGAAGAAAACCTGGTTTATATCACAGTTTGTAAAATTGATCATGGTTTTCCACTACCATGGCGCACAATAGTACTGTAAGATATTTAGCGCGCCAAAAATCAGAAAAGTGAACCACTCTGTCTCAACAAAATATCGCGAGTGTTGTGTTCCACAACCTAGAACGCATCTGATTTCGAATATGCCAACCATCTGCGCGCGCATCTCATTGTTCAAATGATGCTCGGAAGTAGTGGTTAACAACCCAACATTGTTCTCAATCTAGGGATCTTTTTCAAATCCACGTTGTTGTAATAAGAAATGTGATTATAAAATATCTGTTCATGTAGTTTTATAGTATTTTTAATGACGAATTCAGATTTGTATTAGTTTTTAATTTTCGAATGATTGCGTTAAAATAAATACTTCTTCAAGTTTTACTGAACATATGTTTAGATGTACAAAAAAGTTTCAACCTATGCCAGGGTTCTTTCAATGCTGATTTGTTGCCTGTGTTATGTACTTTCTCATACCAGTTTTACATGGCTACAACGTGCACGTCTGCTTGAAATTAGCCATAATTCGATCAAAAATATAGACGAAAACCTGAAATGTGTTCCTGTGAAACATACGATTTTGTGATATTATTATATACATGTTGGGAATTTTTTGTCAAGTATTTCAGTAATTGTCAAATTTCTGCTCAATTTTAGCATTTTTTTTTTTTTTTTCAAACTAGACTAATGTCTAAAACAAACTTTACTGACCAAAAAATATGTATTTGGATACCCAACATGACAATTTATTGAAATTTGAGTTTTTCTCCCCTCCCCTCTCCTTCCCCCCAGGAATGCACTTCACTTTTTTGGGAAAATGATGTCGATTATGACCTGTGCGGATCAAAAAACATATTTAGACACCCAACACAATAATTTGATGAAATTGGAGTTTCACCCCTCTCCCCTCCCACGAGGTGCACTTCACTTTTTTGAGAAAATAATGTCGGAAATGAACTGAACCAGTCAAAAAGCATTCATTTAAGCACCCAACATGACAATTTCATAAAATTTGAGTTTTTACCCCTCCCCCATTTGGCTCCTAAAAGTCGGTACGTCAAAAAAATATGAAAATTGAATTCAACACTGTCAAAAATTCTTATTAAGACAGCTTTCAGAATTTTGGCGCGCTGAAATTTTTTCAGGCTCACTGTGCGGCGGGTAGTAGTTTATAGCCCAAGTCGATTCCATAATCATTAGTTTAATGGTAATACATTACCTCTCATCCTGAATATACCAGGTGAAAAAAGTACGTTGTATAATCTAAGATTATATCAAATAATTATCAATAAGCACACCTCACCCAGCTAAGCTTGGGAATAAGGTCCGCTGAAAAAAAAAAAATTGTAGGGGTTTTAAATGTGCCTTTTGAGGGGTTTCAAATTTTTAGCCTCACTGACCCCCTCCCTCCTCATCTACTCTTACCAAGGATGAGAAACAATTTTGAGGGAAAATAACGTCCACTCGGAGTATTTTTTGGAATATTTTTCATCTGCTTCAGTTCAATTTTTGTACGATCTAACAGTTGAGACTATAAAAACACTTCGCTCGAGTACCATCATTTTCTCCCAACCTGACTAATGGGATTATGTCTTCAGCTACTCAGCTGTGATCTGCTCTCAGGTACAAATTTGCAGATTTCTATTTACCATAAACACTTTCATGCATCTCAGGAGGTACATTAAGATCCATTTATGAGTTGACAATATCAAACCGAAGTACCCCGAAGCAAAGTATGTACCTGGAGTGTGAAAACACGTGAGACTAAAAATATTGAAAATATTGCCTCGTGAGAGTACGTTTATCTACCTTCAACGACGATATTATTTCAAAGAAATTTTCGATAAAATTAAACTTCCATTCAGGCAATAATGAAAGCACCTGTACCTATAATTAACACTTCAAATAAATTATAACAAACGCAAAACAGATACATTCATCAAGTCAACACCGCGTGTTGCAAGCCTACACGCTAAACACGGCTGTCAACACTTCAAAAGATGTCGACACAGCGAGGCGAAACGATGGCGAGAGAATTACTTAGCCAGAAAACAATGGTGAAAAGGTGTCGAGAAGGCGGCTAAACGATTTCGAGAAAGTTTATTAGAATTACTAGAAACCACCTTTGAAACGGCGATGCGGCTCGACAGTGGTACGCGTCTGGGACCCCGACAGCGATCACGTTCACGGGCGTAGGTACCCACATTTTGTGTCGTCTTCCATATAAATTTATATAAATATTAAACTGTTGAATCTGCGTGATGTGAAAGAAAGCGAAAAAACGACTACGATGACGACGCGACGGACGCAACCTCTCTTCACTCTCGAGCGCGTTATAACAGAAAATAAAAATTACAACTTTTTATTAAAGCAGTCGCAATACATTTAACTTTTATTTGCAAACTTTTAATGGCAACTTTCCAAAAAGTTGTGTCAGTTTATGTGTTTTTGCCTCCCATAATACTACGTTTCTTCTCTTCTTCTTCTTCTTCTTCTTCTTTTTTTTCGCACTTTTCTTCTACGATACTTCTCGCTTCGTCATCGTCGTACACTTTGCTTCGCTCGTCACCATCCGTTACAATAACATTGCTACCCAAAAGAAGATTGGGTAGAGGTAGAGGTGGAGAGGTAAAGGTATGTAGTGTACATGTAAATCAGACACGTCCTCGTTGTCGTCGTCCTCGTCGTCGTTCTTTTTCGCTAAGAAATACGTATAAAAAGAAGCTATACACGCGGAATTTAACTGCCTAATACAGTTAGTTTGATCGCTTTGTCTTGTAAAGCACGTTCAATTTCGTCTACTACCTACGAGTAAAAATAAAATGAAATAAAAGAAAAAAAGGAAAAAAAAAAGAAAAAAGGAAAACTTTTCACATTACTTTTACAAGCGAGGAGTATACAACTGTGTTGTAGGAGTAGGTAAGAGGTACCTAACTATCTACCTATGTATCGTACACGACGACGTCGACGTCGACGAATAACACACGTAAATGTATAAAAGTAACCTTAAAAAAATGGCGAAAAGAAAATTAAACATCTGAAACTTGTTCTTCTTATTCTGACACAACAAGACGCGAAGACGCGATTTGTTTTTAACAACCTTTTTTCGCGCGCGCCAAAAACTCACCAGGGAGAAAAACAGTATTAAATTTTAAATAGCAGTCTATGTGTACCTTTTTTTTCCTTTTTTATTTTTTCTCTCAGCAGCCTTGCTTCGTGCTCGATTGGGTTTTCATTACGAACGAATTTCCTGCTTCGTTCGTTCGTTCATTCATTCATCGCGTCGATTGCGTTGAAAAAACAGATGAGCGAAACTACACACATTATAAGTTATAGGGTTATATATATATATGTGTGTGTGTGTGTATACGAATGAAACTCGCGAGTTATAACCCCTTTGCTCCCCTACAATACGTACTATACGCATCGAAATTAAACCGACGAAGTAAAATTTCAGCTATCTATTCGTACGATAGCGATATGTATGTATAGTATAGTATGACGATATACGCATAAATGGCCATTCGGTATTTTTTTATTGGTTTTTTTCGGTGTGTGAGGAGGGGTTGTATGAAGAGGGGAGAGGGGCGGTTATGTAAAGTATTTTTATTTGATTGAGCTTTCGCGTAAGTACGGATTAAAGGAGAATCGCGTCGCGGTATTTTTAATGAGTAACCGCAGCACTCCAGAGTCCGGAAATCGAGCGAAGTAAACTTTGATGCTGTTTAATCACGCGGAAGTTTCGAATTGATTTTTCTCAAAAGTAAGTTTTTGCTGTACGCTCGGATAACGATGAAAGTTCACATAAAAGTGTAGAATCGGAATTATAAGTATAACCAACATTTTATTTTAGATGCGGCTCGAGAAAACCAGCAGGAAGCATGGAATGGTACGAATTTCGTTTCGAATATTTCTTTTGACTTTGTGCTACACTTTTTTCTTTTTCTTTTTTTTTTTTTTTTACCATAAGCTTTTGAGGTGTATAATCGTATGTGATGATTAAAAAATTTAAACGGTGGTATACGCGGACATATACGTGATATTCTAAAACGCATATTGGGACCTCTGCTAAATTTACGTACCAAATTTCAGTAGCATACATTAATTTGCAAGGAAGCTGGGGCGAGCAAACAAATCAAAAAATAGCAAAACTGCATACCCAAAAATCGAAACTTTGTCAATGTGGTAGTGAGTTTCAAAATTCGATCCCTAACGCCCCCGTACGTCTGAGATCTTGACTGAATCTACATACAAAATTTTAACATGGTAGTTGAATCTAAAAGGGACTTATGCGAGGAATGAACTTAATGTCTGATTTTCATGAGAATTGAAAAGCACCAAGTCGAAACCCCTAAAAGACACATCAAGGGTCCCTACAGACGGAACATACCTAATTTCAACTTCCTAGCTATAATTTGGAGGGGAGTTATGCGATGAACAAACTCTAAAGATTAGAAAAATCGACCAAAAAACTATAAATTCAATGCTGTGAGGGGGTGTAATCGGGCTGAAAAGTAGTCCCCCAAAATGCACATATAGAGCCCCTACTTAATGTACGCAGTTGCGAGGAATAAACTCAAAAAACGCATATTTGGGGCTGTGAAGGGGTGAAATAGGACTGAAAAGGTAAGACCCCCCCCCCCCCAGCAGGAACATCTCAGGCCCCTACTAAATGTACATATCTAATTTCAACTTCCTGACACAATTAAGAGGGGAGTTATGCGAGAAATAAACTCAAAAAATAAGAAAAAACAGCCAAAAAAACGGATATTTGGTGCTGGGAGAGGAGGGGGGAAATGCAATGGAGCTGAAAAGTTGACATCCCTAAAAGGCATATCTAGGGTTTCTACTCAATCTACATACCAAATTTCAACTTCCTAGCTCAATTTGAAGGGAAGACGGGGGAGGAACACAACAACTGACTAAAAATTTCAAAAAAGCATTGAAAATCAGAAAATGGTTCAAAATTAAGAAAATCTTGAAAATTAGATGAAAATCGAACTAAACTACGAAACAAAATCGTTAAAAATCGTCAAGAATTGATCATAAATCATGAAAAAAAATTGAAAATTTGTTAAAAATTGACCCAAAATTTGAGAAAAATTGTTAAAAATAATCGAAAATTGGGAAAAAATAGACAAAAATGCTTAAAACGCGTTAAATTGAGCAAGCATTACAAAATAATATCAGAAATAAGCAAAAATTACCTGAAAAACGCTAAGAATTGTTAAAAATTGAGCGAAAATTTAACGATAACGGATAAAAAGTGTGGAAAATCAATTGAAAATTAGGTGAAAATTGACATAAACTACGTAAGAAAATCGTTAAAAATCGTCAATAATTGATCAAAAATCACTTTAAAATATTGAAAATTTTGTGAAAATTGGATAAGAAGTAGTCAAAAATGCGTAAAATTCATCATACATTACAAAATAGTATTGAAAATTATCGAAAATTAACAAAAAATCGTTGAAAATAATTGAAAATTGAGTAAAATTTGACAATAACGGGTATAAATTACCAAAAATCGATCAAAAATCGCAAAACAATATTGCAAATACCCTGAGAATCGATCTAAAACATGAAAAAAATCATTAAAAATCATCCAAAATTGATTAGAATATTGGCAAGACGTCGTAAAAATACATAAAATTGTTTAAAATTCAGGAAAGAATTTCAAGGAATCAGCGAAAATTGATTAAAAATCGTTAAAAATCAATAAAAATTGATTGAAAATGCTGAAAATTCTCCAAAAATCACAAAAAAATGTTGAAAAGTCTGTGAAAATAGACCTAAAATGAAAACAAGATTTTAAAAATCATCGAAAAATGTAGAAAATTGACCAAAAATCACGAGAAACTGATTGAAAATAGGACAATATTGACCATAAGTATGAAAAAAATAGTTAAAAATACTCGAAATTTGCGCAAAAAATTAGCAAAAATGGGTTGAAAACGCAAAATTTTTCTTGTTTTTGAATAATTTTCACTAATTTTTTAAAATTATTTCGTGATTTAAATCAGTTTTCTGTATATTTTACAAATTTGTCAATCAATTTTCATTGATTTTTAACAATTATAGATAAATTTTCTGCATTTTTTACACGTATTTGTTAAGATTTTAACCAATTTTCAACAATTTTTAATGATTTTTGGTCAACTTTTACTAATTTTCAATATTTTTTCGTAATTTTGATAAATTTTTGATGATTTTCAACAATTTTTTATTCATATTTTAAGCAAATTTTCATCTAATTTTCAACAAATTTTTGTTATTTTTGATCAATTTTCCAGATTTTTTTACGAAATTTTCAATGATTTTTGGGTAATTTTCTTTCATTTATCAACATTATTTTGTAATGTTGGATCAATTTTACCCACTTTTCAAGCATTTTGATCGATTTTTTACCCATTTATCGATGATTTTTAGACTTTTTTTTTCGTACTTTGAGCCAATTTTCAGCTTTTTTTCAAAATTATTTCGTGATTTTTGTTTCAAATTTATGAGGTTTTTATAAATTTCTATCACTTTTTTTCAACGATTTTCAACGATCTGAATTTTTTAAATTTGAGTACTTCTTTTGCGCGAATGGTGTTTTTGGGGGTAATTTAAGCTACTGAACACGAATCTGTCGTTAGTTTTTTTGTGTAATAGTTTCGTAAGCGAAGAAAGTATAACACATTCAATTTTTAGATTTGTATTTTTCCTGGCTCTATTAAAATCTTTTTAAAATGACGAAAAAAAAAGAAACGAATGGAAGTGAAAATCAAGCATGTGGCGTATTCATAGGGATTTTGAGATATATTACGAGAAAAAGAATTTCCACCACAAATGACTATTTTATCAGCAACTAATCTGGTGGAAAAATGGTTTTTCGAGTTTTCCAAAATGTTCCCTTATTTTTAAAATTCTGTCGACCAAAAAACCACATATACGAGGCTGGAGGGGTGCAATAGAGCTGAAAAGTTGAGACCCCCACAAGGCACAACTAGTGTACCTACTGAATGTACATACCTGATTTCAAGTTCCTAGATCAATTTGGAGGGGAGTTATGCGAGGAACAAACTCAAAAAGCTCAAAAAAATGAGAAAATCTGACCAAAAAACCACAATTCCGGGGTTGTGAGAGGGTGCAATGGAGTTGAAATGTCGTGATCGCCAAAATGCACATCTGGGGCCCATACTAAATGCAGTTACCAAATTTCAACTTTCCAGCTCATTTTGGTGGGAAGATAGGGGAAGAATAGCCCTTTTTGGCCTCGAAAAAGGGGGGAAAACTCTCATATCTCTCCTCCTAATTGATCTGAGAGGCAAATTTTTGGATATGTAGTACAACTTTGGATTCTCTATCGATTGGCGGAATGAGGAACAATTTTTATGCTTTTGACCCCTCAGCACCACCTCCCCCAAAATGGGGCAACACTGAATTTTGACCCAAGTTCATCCTCACTCATATATATCTAATCCGCTACCAAATTCAGCCAATGGACCGAATTGGTGTGATTTTGGTCAATATCCAGCCAAGTAAATGACTTTAATGTTCGGGAAAAGAAATAAAATTAAAATAAATATCTGACATGGCTAAAAATTATCTTAATGGTTTTCTAGTACCCTGAAACGGAGTTTGGTTTCTATTGACAATATGATACAGAAAATCAGGCTAAATATCGGTGGAAAATCTACGAAAATCATCTTAACACGGTTCTCGTAATCGATCCTATCGGAAACCAAGAGAATTTTTTTCAAGACCACAGAACACTTTGCAAAATCCATATATCAAGCTCTAAAAGTAAGCACGAAAATTGATCAAATTCCCCTACAACGAACAATGCAGCGAAAAATGGAAAATTGATAAATATTGCAATTACATTCTACAAACAAAACACAGATTATACGTATACTCATATTAAAGTGTATATTCGACAACAATAATACTCATCAGCTAAACAGACATAAAGCACTACCATCCGCTTAGACAGTATCGCTACGAGTATCACTACAAACACAATGAAAAAGGGGTAGATAAGCTAAGCATAATATGGAATCGTGTCGAAAGGCAAACGCGGTAAAAATAATTAACAACGCTCATTAAATATGCGCCGATTAATCACGGTATTCTTACGCCAATAGGGCGAGCGAGGCGATAAAAAAGATGGGAGGATTGGGTCGTCCTCGTCGTCGTCGTCGTCGTCGTCGAAGTTAAGAGTACAATAACGAGACGCGGATCGGATCGAGTATCATTTAAATTATTTAATCGTCGCTATTAAAATTATTCCGAATGGGTTAACGCGATGAAAATGCCGGGCTGAGGTGGGACTGGCTGCGCCACATTCCATCGTTTCGATATACTCGTATAAAAGAGAGCCGAGTGTATTCTTGCGGAGATTTTGCGGTTTCAAGAACTGCTCAAGGGGAACGGTGAAGTCAATTTTGTGTATATTTCACGAGTAAAGGTTTCTAACCTCGAGATGTAAAAGAGAGAGGAAATCTATACAGAGCGAACAACGAGGACGAGGACGAGGACGACGACGGCCGCGTACAGTTTTCACAAATCATTAAACACTTTCAATCGTTGATTATAAGGGAAGCACGTATTGAATTTTAAGTGACCGTTAGGTTGTTTCGCCGATAAAAGCGTGTGAATTCGTTAAACGAAAGAGTGAGAGGTTGGACTATGTTTGTTGGTCGTCTTTCGTCTTTCGTCGGCCACGTCCACCACTTGGGGTTTTCCACATATCCACATAGTACGAGTATTAAACGTACATATAACGAAAAAAAAAAAAAAGAAAGAGAGAAAAAATGAGGAAAATATCAAAACTACGTACCTAAGCTCTATCGCTTTCTTTCTTCCTTCTTCGTCTCGTCTCGTCGTCTCAACGCTACGCTCGAAAAAACGTTTTTTTTTTTTTTTTCGCTTTCAAGCGCGACGAATATGGCATAACTTTTTTTCTCTCCTTTCGCTCCTTCAACTTTTTTTCTCTAATATTATTTTCAAGCGTGTGTATAAAGCTACTCAAAAAGTACAACTTGGCTAAAGTATCTGCCATATCAAAAATATACTTTTGGTAGTTTTCTCTGCCCTCTTTCTCTCTAGACGCGTATTTCGTAAGCTTTTGTGTAGCATAACTCACGGTCGAGAGAACTTGTTGCTGTGTATATTCGCTCGTCGGTCGTACATAGCACTAACATTTTATACAACCCTCTTCCAGGTCCTAGCCATGTTTATAGCTTAGGTTTGCGATTTTACTCCACGTCAAAGTGGAAAATTAGACTTGAAGATTTTTCATCTTTAAGCAGTTTTAAGCCTTATTTACATTAAATTTGTAAAGTTTAAAAAGAAACCTAGCGGATTGCGTAGCGTAAACGTACAGCTAACGTAAGAGTTTTCTTTTCATTTTTTGCTCTTTTCAAAATTGTACCAACCTATTTGACCCCTTATACTGAAAGATGAACAGTATATAAGTTTTACTAGGGATTATTTTTCAGTTTTATCTTCTTTCAAGTTTCCTTTTCGGTAGGAAAATAAAAATAAAAACGGATGACCGTCCTTAAAATTCTTTGAGGTAATGCAAATCTACATAATATAAAATTTCGTGATTTTTTTTTAGCCTACAGAAATTGTTTAAATGCGACCTTTTACTTTTTATCTTTCCTATGACTTTTGAAGTAAATTTTAATTTTCGAATAAACATTTTAAAATTAAAAATAAAATGCTTTTTCAGGCTGATTTTTGTGACACATTACAATCACAAGAATTGAAAAAAAGCATTGAGGATAGGAAGGGTTCAACGGGACTAAAACGACAAAACCTCCAAAAAGACACATCTAGGGTCCTTACTAACTATACACACCTGAGGTCAACTTACGAGCTTAATTCGGAGAGGAGTTATGCGCGGAACAAACTCAAAAAATAAGAAAACACGACCAAAAAACCACAAATTTAGGACTGTGAAGAGATGCAATGGGACTGAAAAGTTGAAGCCCCCAAAAGGCACACCTTGGATCCCTACTGAATGTGCATACCTAATTTCAAGTTCTTAGCACAATTTAGAGAGGAGTTATGCGGGAACAAACTCAAAAATTAAGAAAAAATAACCAAAAAACCACATTTTCAGGTGGGGGGAGGGGGGAGGGTGCAATGGAATCGAAAAATCGGTACCCTCGAAAAGCACATCTAGGGTCTGTACTGAATGTACATACCAAATTTCAACTTCTTAGCTCATTTTGGTGGGGAGATAGGGGAGGAACAGCCCTTTTTGGAGGTCAAAAAGGGGGAAAACTCTCATATCTCCCCTCCTAATTAACCTGGGAGATGAATTTTTGTATATGTGGTACAACCTTGGATTGCCTATCGATTGGCTCAAAAAGGAACTATTTTTTCGATTTCAACCCCTCATCAACCCCCCCCCTAAATTTGAGCACAGCTAAATTTTGACCCGAGGTCATCCCCACTCCAAAAATATCAAATCCTCCGGCAATCGAATCCTATTCCTCAAAGTTGATCAATTTAGGTCAATATCGAGCTGAGTTAATAATTTTCCAGTTTCGGAGAGAAAATGAAATTAAAATAATAATGTAACATGGTCAAAAATGGTCGTAATAGTCTTCTAGGATTTCAAAACGGATTTCGTTGATAACATCTCTTCCATCCGTCATAGGTTGACAGTCTGTAATAGCCTGGTTTTCATTGGCAATATAACACAGAAAATCAGGTCAAAAATTTTAGAAATTAAATTATGAATTTACTTTGTTTGTTCATACTGAAAAAAAAATATATATGAACAATAATAACGCAATTCAACAAGAATATTACGTTGAGAATGAGAAATTTCCCATCTTTTTTGGTTCATTTTATGTCAAAATTACCTAAATCTGGGCTTGGGTCTTCTGATTTTGCACACAAGAACAATTTCCCAATTCTTTCCCAATGTTTTGGAGAAGAAATAACCGTCATTTCGCACCTAACTTCCAATTAGTGGGGTGACGGTTACTTGTAATTTTTGTATAGTAGCAATTTTTCTTCAATGACTTAAATTTTGAGGCTCATACTTTGAGGTTGATTTATCCTAAAATGAATTTATTTACGAAGTTTTGCACAGAATCAAAAGGAGGTTCAAAAAATCAATGGTCAACATTTTAAGCTGGATTTTTAAGATAAAAGTTCAAATTTTCATGATGAGAACAAGCTTTCAAAATTTCCATTCAAAAATCTAGAAAAAATGTGGGGCACATGGAATCTCAATTGTTAAAAATCAAAAATATGAGAAAAGTGAAGTGACATGGCATATTAATTTTTACTATCTCGAGGACGCCCAGTTTAAATATCGGGTTAATTTTCTGATCTGATCCCTCTCAACATGTTCACCAGCCTTCTTAAAGTGATTAAAATTCAAAAAAAAAAAAAAATGAAAAAAGTGATTTGTCGTATACTGATTGTAGGTCACCGAGTTTGAATATTCATTTATTCTTTGAATAAGACCTTTCAGTACCTCCTCCCCTTATCTCTTCATAATAATGCAAAAATGAGCGAAAAAATTAAAACATTTTGTGGGGTTCAAATTTTCATTGAATCTAATCTTGTTAGTACAAAACTAATCAACAGTAGCAAAGAGATGCTTCACTTATTCACTGCTAAAACAACTTGTACTCCAACTTTTTCTAATACAATACCTGTAACAATTCAAGCAACTACGAATAGTTGACAAAAATCATGCTAAAAAATCCTCACCCATAGATTAGTTTAATTACAAACAATTGATCAATGAAAGAAGTCGTCATTTGTTGCACAATGTAATCAAAAAGCAACAAAGCTATCACTTTGCATTTCCTCGAACATTAATTAATCCCACTAATAAAAAGAAACAAGCTAGAAAAACAAAAGGAAACATTCGATACGACGCGACGTGTCCAAAGCACACGCAACCATTCCCTCCTGTATTCTCGCGTTTACAAATAAACTTACACACGTAGACCTACAAATACGAATAAAATCTCAACTTCCTGAGAATTAAATACCTACCCCGACGTGTATTGTACGTACGAAGAAAAAAAAAGGGGGGGAGCGAGTGTACACCAAAGAGTGACAAGCAGGGTACAGCATGGAGAAGGAAAAACATTTGATAATTAAACATACCGTGCACCACCGCGATTTCATTGTTTTTGTTATTTGCGCTGTGTACTTTGAAAAGAAGTTTTTAACACGATACATATCGTTTTTGTCGGCAGCTCTCGTCCTAAAACGTTTTTCAGCCTTTTAAATATTAATACGGCGTGTAAGACTTTTGTTGTAATTGACTGAATTCTAGAGGCTGAAAGTTAAGCTCGCACAGAGTTTTTGCGAATACTCGTGGGAAATCGCGGGCTTGTTTGTACTCGGATACAAGCTGTGAAGAAGAAAGTAATTAAGTCTGAAGAGGTTACAGTGGGAATAACAGCCATGATAACTTTCCTAATAAGACAAACTTTCCCTTTAATTAACTCCGCAAAAAGCAACTCGAATGTGTTGCAGGATGCTACGCTGGGCTGCCCTTCTGCCGTACCACCTTATAAGCCGCATATTCTTCACACCATATCCCCTCCCTCCACCTCCTTCTCACCTTCTTCATCTTCTTTACACTATATTCTGAACTCGAGAAAAACTCATCGAGTTGCAGCAAAAATGAATTCTTCATCTTTTTTTCTCGCTTACTCGTATTAAAGTTTTAACAAATCGAATACCGCAGTGTTGACTGTTTTTTTTCTCGATTTAAAAAAATACCACAATGTTTTAGATTTTTGAAACATATTGCACGCCTCATTTCGTCAAACCTCATCTCACAGTTCATTTTTGGGTACCAAAATTGATAATACTAATTTTGTATTGTTCTATTTCATCCCAAAAACAACCTAGAACAGGCTGCAGAAATTTGAGCGTCTTTTCAGACCGAAAACCTGGAGAGGATGTTGTGAAAAATGAGTAAATATTCAAGCTCAGCGACCTCAAATTAGTAATAATCGATATGTTACCTCACTTCCATTTTCATCCTGATTTTCTATGCCATATTCTCAATGAGGACCACGCTATTACAGACTATCGACCAACGGTGGGTGGAGGGGGAGTATTAACAAAATAAATTTTGAGGTACTAGAAAACCATGCTATGCCAAATAGTTATTCTTTCATCAACATCGAAAGATGTTTAATAAAGTATTCTAAAGTTGGCCCTCAACAGTTGACCATCAACTGTGGACAATCAAAATTTGTATTGTTCAAACTTTGATGACCTGGATTTTCATTGTCTTGGTATTGATGATCAACACTGTTCTGGACTGTTACATCTAGATCGTCAATAGTTGGATTATGTTCGACTAAAGATAAATATTATAAAAAAATATCAAGCAATTTTCAAAATTCCTAATGTTGAAAAGAAATCACGAATTTTTTAAAAGTTATGTCACTTCTGATGAAATTTGGACTTCCGTTAGAACCAGGGAAATGATAACAAAGAATTTTGAAAATTCGCTTAGCATCCCCCCCCCCCCAATATTCAAGTCGATGTTCAACATGTTGGTAGTCCGAATATTGATGGTCAGTTGTTGACGGTCCTCTGCTGACAGTCTGGATCTTGATGATTCATTGTTGATGGTCAAATCTTGACAGGCCATAGTTGACTATTAACAATTGATGGTCAAGTGTTTGTGGATCTGGACCATCAAGAGTCGACATTCCAAAACTTGATGGTGTAGATGTCGATGGTCCACTATTGTAGGTCAACTATTGACAGGTCCACTGTCGACTATCAAGTATTGATGGTCAAGTGTTGATGGATCTGGACCATCAAGAGTTGGCATTCCAAATCTTGATGGTATGGCTATTGATGGTACACTATTGTTGGTCAACTATTGACAGTCCACTGTTGATTATCAATTTCTAATGATTAAGTGGTGACAAATCTGGACCATCAACAGTTGGATTACGTTTGATAAGAAAGTTAAGCATTATAAAAAAACTTCTAAGCTGTCCCAAGCATATTTTCCCTCCATTGAGCTAGGAGATTAACATTCTGCATGTAGATTTAGCAGATACCCCGGATGTATCTTTTGGGGGTTTCAACTTTTCAGCTCCCTTGCTTCCCCTTCCATATCTGAAAACGTGATTTTTTGGTTTGCTTTTTCTAATTTTTTGAGTTTGAAGGACCCCTGTGCCCTCAGTTGCTATTGAGACCGCACTTTAAAAATTAATTGGTTGAAACAAACATGAAAAAGTCTGTTCATAGTAATTTTATCAAATTTTTATATGGTAGCTTTCAACTTTTAGTACAAGCGGGGCTGGAAAAAGCTGGCAAGATTCAATTTTCTCTCCTTCTCTTTCACTAGCAATGATAGATCTCTAAACAATTTTTTTTTTAACTTAAAATTAAATCGCTTCAGTATCAAAAAAATTGGAAGATTGAGTCAAAATTTTATGAAATTCAGAATCGTCTCAAAAACTTACCTCTAGTAGCACACATGAATATTTATAGATTGGCAAATAAGTATGTAACATAAGTATCTTCTAATGACCTAGCATTTGAGCCAGTAAGCACAGCAAGAAACTCAACTCACCTAAAACAAACGAAACAAAAAGAATCCTTATAAATAAAACGACATCATATAACACACAAAAACCAACCAAAAAAAAAAAGAAAAACCTAAAATAAAATCATTATACAGTTCGACAATCCGCTTTACACAGTCGAAAAACTTGGCTGAAATTATACTTCGACATTATCGAATAACTAATTAGTTTCTGGTAGAAATACTACCAAAGAAGAAATGCTTACACAGCGAGATTCTTTTCATCTCGAATTTTAATTAACATCAAAACTCCAACACAAAAATCCGATTACTAAACAAAAACTTTTGCTTTTTGGTATCACGACCGACAGCGACGTATACTTATAGGGATGAAAAAAGGAAGACACTATACATGTATACCGGAGTACATACAAAAAATCGTTAGTCTCATATATTAAATTAAATAAGAAGTCCAGTGTGTAAAAAGGGACTTTTTGAAGCGTAATTGGGAAATGAAGAAAGCTGATAGCAATATCTTTGACAAAGGGTACCTTTGTAAATATCGTATTTTGCTCCGTTTCCAAAACCATTCAGATGACGTTACCATGGTAACCTTTACCGATGTCTCCACAATTTACACTTTTCCACACGCTTCGTCTGTATTTTATGTCACCATCGCTTATGTATAACATAAACCGAACTCTAGCCGAACTATTGTTATTTTCGATCATTATTTAAAAAAATAAAACAAAATAATAAAATAAATAAGTATATCGTATATGAGAGTATTTTCCATTCGTTTAATACTCGTTTTCTTTCTTCTACTATTTTCTTTTTTCTACAAAAAAAAAAAGAACTTGGAAAAAAAAATTCGTTATATTTTGACCAATTTGGTTGGTCAATTTTTTCAACCTCCGGCGATAAGGTTCCCATTGATTGTATTTCTATATTTACCAAAGTAAATACAGTATTATAAACTGAGATTGGTATCATTTCGTTAAATTTTTCACATTTCAAACATCCCCCTGGCGCAGAATCCTCATACCACATATCAACAAGTAGGAGCTATGTTTGCACCCATGTACTAAGCTAGATCTTTCTATACATCGTTTCGTTTAATTTACACGATAATTTAATTAACGAAAAGGTATAATTACACACGTAGGTAAGCAGCGAGGTACCTGCTATGAGATTTCAGCGACGTCAACTGTATAACATTATACGACCACGCGAGGTAATTTCATTCGGACTACGTTTCAGTTCACCCGACCTTCGTCTCTAATTGGTTCTATTTGTATTTAAAACGATTTCGTCGCCGACGAGCAACGAACTTAAATTAACCACGGAGTTGCTACAAGGACGAAAACGATACGACACAACGTACGGCGACATTAAAGCTGCATCCAAATGAAAGCCTTCTTATGCTGGAGCACTTGTAATCAGCAACGAAACGATCGCCTGCTTGTTAGAAACAAGCTCAAACATCAAATTTACCGGTAAATTGACATTTTTATACGACGCTTGCGACAAACAAATGACGTTATATAATATAACCCTTACAGCGTAGTATATAGGATACTATATACGTGCACTATTATGTCTCTTCGTATATGTGAGTATTTCAATCAACTTTACGCTAGAAAAAAAGAAACAAAGCAGGAACTGTAGCTTTCGCATCAAACCGTAAACTTGTGACGAGTGAGAGATGAGACGAGACAGCCATTACCCTTTCCAGCTATGTTCAATTTTTTCTTGGCAGAATAGTAAACGTGGAGGTGAATAAGTATATATACAGGATGTCCCAATTTAAATCCGAATGGTAGAATCACAGGTTATTCCAGCGATTCACCCTTATTACGTTATCATGATAGATGACATGAGCAATGAACATATCACTCATTTTTAATTTAAAAAAAAAAAACACCGCCTTGCGATTCTTTTTGAGTCTAACCTTCATAAAATGAAGAAGTTATTCGAATTGTCCATTAATGAAATATAAAAAAAGAGCTCTCCGATGTTTTTTTTTGAACAGTGGTAGTGTAGTGAATATCTGAAACTTACCCCCAAGGTACATCTAAGCCTTACACTGAATCTACATACAAAATTTCAACTTCCTAGCTCAATTTGGAGGGGAGATATGCGAGGAACAAACCCAAAGCACATGAAACCTTGTCAAAAAAACACATTTCTGGGCTGTAAGGGAGCGCAATAGATTTGGAAAAACAAAACCCTCAAAAGGTACATCTATGTCTCTTAATAAGTCAACATACTAAATTTCAACTTTCTAGCTTAATTTGGAGCAGAGATAAGAGAAGAATAGCCTTTTTTCAAGATCAAAAGTGGGAAACCTTCATATCTCCCCTCCTAAATTGCTAAAGATATTGATTTTTAGATATGTTATACAACTTTAGATTACCTATCGATTGGCTTCAGAATAAATCATTTTTGCAATTTTAGCTAATAATTTTTAGTTTCAGGGGAGAAGGAGGGATAATAAAATAAGTATCATGCACGGCCAAAAATGGTTGTAATGGTCTTCTAGGACCCCAAAACGGATTTTGTTGATGTATCCACTCTCATCCGTCATAGGTCGATAGACCATAATAGTCTGGTTTTCATTGACAATATGGCACAGAAAATCAGGCTGATAAAATACTCGAAAATATAACATCTCACATGGTAAAATCTCTGCCCCTTCAAATAACACTTCAAGCAAAACAATCCACACTCGTGTAGTTTGAGTTGCAGCATCATCAGGAAAAATATTCATAACAACTTTAAGAACACCCGGTATGCTCAACGAATATGATACTCAGTTTATCTCCATTTTTCCACTTCCCCTCTGCTGAGCGTAAGAATATAAATTGAACAAAATTACCTCACCGTATTGACGAAAATTTAAGTATATGTAATCGAAGCCAGCTCAGCGTTATTTCAATATAATAAGACGTCGACTGAACTTTCCCAGGTATACATATGATTGTTGTAGCGCGACAGCTGTATATCGTATTTTCTTCATTCCTTCCTTACCAATAGTATATTGTGTACGTGTAAAACCACGTTCACCGAGCAGAATATAAGAGTAATTTTCGTATATCAAATACTCACTTCGTCATCGTAGCGCAGCTTATAAGAAGATATCACAATGTTCAACATTCTCCTACAAGTACGTCCTGTCGAATCGCACGATACGATATAAGTAAATCCCGTCAATTTACTCAGCAAATCATTTGTACCAATTGGATTTTCGACAATTTATACTCGTTTCGATATGCTGGGTGTGTCTTTCGTAGTTCAACGCCTTACAAACATACGACGGTATAGCAACTTAAACTACAATAATCATTTACTAGCTCCAATTCGGTGAATCCGCTTAGTTTGGGAGCGATTTAGATATATGAGTGGGGATGAACTTGGGTCAAAAATCAGCTATGCCCCAATGGGGGGGGGGGGGCTGAGGGGTCAAAAAAGCAAAAATTATCATTTTTTTAAGTCAACTGATAATCAAAATTTGAATAACATCCAAAAATCAGCTCCTTCATTTAAAGATTTTTTAATGAGATGCTCATAATAGCTTTTTCAAAAGTTATTAATTCAGAGTACACAGCAAATTTTTATCATTATTAATTCTTCTTCCATGAATTTTCAAAATGAACGGCAGATTTGGGCGAAAATGATATTTCGAAAATATCATATCTCAACTCCTTCGATTTTTTGGGTATGCTAATCATTACGGTTAATGCGAAACACCCCGAATACGAGTGAAATTGATCTTAGGTCAAAATTAGGTTATATTCAAATTGGGGGTGGGGGTGCTCATGCATATCAACAGAGCATCAAAAGTTGTTCTTCGAACTTAAAATTCAGGCTCCTATGTCAATTAGGAGGCAACATATAAGTGGTTTTTTCCTTTTTGACTCTGAAAGAAGTTGTTTCCTCGCATAACTCTCTTTCAAGTCAAGTCAGGAGACTAAAATTAGAACTGCAGATTCATCAGGTATCCTACATGCGCGTTTCAGGAGTTTCGATTCTCTCACGGTTCCAAACAAATATTTATGGTGTTAGGTTAGGCCATCTTGATTTTTCTAGTTTGTACCGAGCATATCTCCCTTCCAAATTGAGCCCAGAAATTGAAATTCGACATGTACATTTAGTAGGGTACCTAGATGCGCCTTATCGAGATCCCGACTTTTCAGAACCATATAATCCTCTAACATATACAAAAGAAGTAGTTTCTGCTATCATTCGAGTTTATCACGAGCATATCTCTGCTCCGAATTGAGCCATTAGATTGAAATTTAGCATGTAGGCTCAAATGCTAGAATAAAGTCTGTTTCTCAAGCTATGCTGCGCTAAGTTAACAAGATGGAAAGAACACACTTTTCAAGGGGTCCGTATTTTCCACTCCAACTTTGGGGTTCTTCCGTATGCAACATTCTCATTATGGAGGAAAAAGAAAACCATCAGGGGTGCTGAGCGTGTATACTAAATAATTTGGTGATTTAATATTAAGGTTCGGTTTGTCACCCCTATCTCATGTCAGTCCACTTGAAAATCTCTTACATTAGGCCTATTTTTCAACCATCGTTATGAAAACCATGCACAAAAATACACTCACTTTTAAACTCGATACGATAAATCCTCATAAATCATGGCTTTTGCAACACGAACCATCTGCTTATTAACTGTTCAGCATTTAAAATTCAAAACCAGTACAATGTACATGCACTTCACTTCACATTCTGCGGATCACCACCATTTCTATGTAGTACGCATACAGCAGGCAAATTTCACGTATGTAAATTGTCTAGGTACCGACACCGACGACAAAGTAGGGTTTACATTGGTGGCTTCTGTGCCAGTAGCTTTTCTCGTATGCACACTGCACACAGCAGCACACCACCATTTTCTATGTACTTATATCATGTAGGATGTGTAGTGTCGATGTTGGTGATGGTAACGGGTGTCGAGAGCATTTTCTAATATCACACCCTTTTCCCTTCCTCTTCGCCCATTGCGGCTACGCCATGTACCATTTTCGACGACATGTTTGCCAACAACAACGTCGTCGTATACGCGATAACCACTTTATCAAATGATTTAACCCGAACCGTTGGTGTAGTTTTTTACCTCCTATAGGTACCAGATAGGTATTTGTACAATGGTACGTATGTAGTGTACTATCAGCATCAACCGTGTGAGCTGAAATCTGACACGAAATTTCCATCGAACGATGTTGCGCTTAATACTTCCCTTCTCCACCTTCATAATTTACTGCTGCCTGTCTTATAACACGTATACCTTCCTATACATAATGTACCATGTATAGTGTACAGCCTTACACTATAAAGTTGGCCGACGATGCGCAGTAAATTAACGATTATTTTAAATACCGTCCGTGCTGTCGTAAAATCGCAATAGATATTAGCTTTTATCGCGTTTCTCGCTTTAATCGACCTAGTCCTTAGGTTAAAATAACGACATCGACATCTCAGCCAACGATGCGGCGATATAAAGTCATCAAATTGCCATCTTCGTACACTTACCGGTTACGATATAATGAAAAGTTCTGGGTATAGGTGTGGCGTACATTTTTAGACCACTTTTAACGAGTCTTGTAAAATGTACTAAGCAATATAAGGTAAATTTTTTCACATAAATGGAAAACTGGTATTACAGTAGAGTTCTCTAAAGATTGACTTAGCGCTTGATGGATTGATTAGAATTATACTTCAAGACTTAATTTCAACCTAATCATAATAAAACATGTGTTTCAGTGAAAGTAAACCCAAGGAAGTTTCATAATCAATCCTCAAACCACTAAAAATTTCTTGTACATTTACATGGAAATTTTTTTGCTTTTTTTCAAAAAATCAAACCAGAAAAGAATTTAATGTTTGATTTTACTTGATCAATATACGCTTAGGTATTAACCAACAAAATTAGAATACTTTGAACACACTGTTCAAAAAAGTGAGGTAGATATTATACACTAAACCGGTTTATCAATAAAGAATGATCATTTATGACCATCCTTACATCAATTTGATACATCCCACTACTTCACTTGACTTTTCTCTCACTCCTAGGTTTAGAGGAACTTCCATCAATTTTAATCTGTCACAGGAGTGAACAGGTAACAGAAAGAATAACTTTATACGAAAACTGAATCAGGTTAAAAAATTTTTAAAAACATATTAACGGACACCAATTCAAAAAATGTCATTAGACTCAGCCCTGAAGCAATTAAGAAGATGGAAAAAACAAAATTTTTGCCCATATGCTGGGTGTTCTACAGGTTGTTACGAGTGCTTTGCCTGGTAGTGTAGCAACACAAAACACATACGTGTAAATAGTGTTGCCAATACGAAGATTTTAAGGAGCAAAATTATACCCCATGAAATTTATTTTTACAAAATTTATTCAAATTGAAGACACCAAAGAAGACACCAGTAAGTGGCCAGAAGGACTGGCTCCCTGAAAAAGTTTCTGGTTCTTTCTTCTGTTTTCTTCTTCATATTTTTCCCAAAAATATAATAATTTGCCGACTCTGACACTCACCGAAATCGATCACATTTGAGCTTTAGGCTTAGATTAGCCGCAGAGTTGATATTTTTGAGTGGGGATGACTTTGAGTCAAAATTCAGTTGGGCCTAAATTTTGGTGAGGAAATGCAGACGGACGGAAATGGTAAAAATTATGAGCATCGAGAGATGTTTAATAGCGCATTGTGGAAAAATTGTCAACAGTTGACTGTCATCATTAGACCACATTAGTGGACCATCAATAGTGTGATGTCATCATTGAACTGACATCAATGGACATATTTTATGAAGGATTGATTTAATGATTTTAAGTTGAAACTTTGAGGAAAATTAAGGGCCCAAAAAAGTTTTGGCGGGCAAAAAAATTATATTCTTTTATGCGAAAGAAGGATAGCGAAAATAAACGATTATTCCAAATTCTTCAATTTTTATAGTGTGAAAATACAAACGATAATCAAAACCGATGTATCAGAATTCGCAAATTGTCCGCTTGTTGATTATATCATATTGTTTGTTTACTTTTAATAACGCGAAGATAAGGTGTTTTAAAAAGTGGGAGGGGGCAGGGGAAAAAGAATACGGCTGAAATATCGAACGTTTGTGGCAAATATGTTGTTTTTTATGATCCAAAATGCTCGTCTTGAAGGCATTTTTTTAAAATCGGTACAGCGAATTTTTTTACTTTTTTTTTGTTCAGTAACTTGTGGAGGCCAGAGCTGGGTAAGTTGAACTTTGAAGTGGGCCTGGCCCACCCAATTTCGCCCAGACTTTACTCGGCCATACCTTCTTTACTTTATATTTAATTCATTTTTAAGAGTTGAAAATGAGAGAAAATTTAAAAACGAATTTAAGGGGAACGCAGTGCAGCTAATCAGCCCCCAAAACGTTGATTAGTTTCCCTCCTTCACCGAAAAAAATTTTGTACTTTAGCCAAATATCATACAAATTACGAAAAATTTAATGAAACTCGCTAGAATTTTAAGAAAATGTTTAAGATATGACAAAAATTAATGAAAATATTTAAATTCCAGTATCTAATAAACCTGAGGTTTGAACTTCGAGAAATGCCTTGCCTTGTTCATCAAAAATCTATTTCTTTTTTTCGAAATTTTGCCATCGTTTCGCTCAGAAGTTTATGTATGTCCCTGCCAACTATTTCTGTCAAAAACAAAAAAATTTTGATTTCGACAACCCCCATATCCCCGCTCCCGAACACTAAACTTCGCCAACGACTTCTGCCAAAATATGGATCAAACTGAAAATTTACTGCGGTGGAAATTCAAGAATAGGGATATTCCTCTTGCCACAAAAAAAACAATTCTAATGACATAGATCAAATAAAAATATTCGATCATTTTTTCTCTTCTATTATACTGTGGATTTAGTCATCCCCTCCCATACTGAATTTCGCCAACAGTTGCTGCCAACATATGGATCAAACTGAAAATTTACTGCGGTAGTAATTCGAGAACAGGGATATCCTCCTCTTTTATAATCTACACCCTACATGAAATTTTTTGGAAAATTTCTCAACGACCAACCAAGTTTAAATAAAATATGGGTAAGGAACCAAGGTAGTAAAAAGGAGTTAGAAGAAGAAATGAGTACCCTAAAGAAGAGAAGGAATACACACGAGTACTTGGATCAAATTCGTTGAAAAAAATACCCTTCTGAGAACAGCCTCTAAATTTTAATAATCCAACAAAATCTCAAGCAGAAGAAAACAAAAAAGTACAAAATCAAAGCACTACTAAAAACCTTCCCATTTCGTATCATCTTTTACTCGGGTCATTTAGGTCAAAAAAGAAAGCACAGCGAACAGCATAAAATAAAAAAATACAAACACACACACACACAGGCACAAATAAAACGACTCGAGAGATTTCACATCGATGACGTCATTACTATGTAAATTTCACGTCGACGAAAGGACATCGTTTAAGGTGCTCGAAAAGAGTAAGAAAGCGTTCGCGATAAAAGAACAACAACAACAAAAAAAGAAATAAAAACGACGAAAATCGCATACACATAAGAAATGTGTACCAATATATGGAAGAAATTACTTTATAAGTAAAATATATAGAGACGTTATAGAAGTTTTAGGAAACTGCGTACACGCGTCTGTTGTTAGTAATGTTGTAAACAGACGATATTTTTGTAAAATAAAAGTTTCCATTTTCTCGGCTGATTTTTTTCTCTTTTTTTTTTTCATCTGTCGACTCGAATGAATAATAAATTTTTTGGGGCGTTATTTGATCGAACGAAGGACACGCTTGCTTGCTGCGGTTTGAGTACACAGCTAGGTATATACTTGGTAGTTGGTACTCTGTATTTCCAGTTGTTTTGATGTCTTTCTGCTCGTTTTGTTTTTTTGTCTTCGTAAGTATTAAGTAGGCGTATATTACATTTCTGGCAAGTTTTTAAGGAATAGATTGAACATACTGTAGTGTGAAGAGTGTACAGGTTTCACGTAGTAGAATATGAAATAGGTAAAAGCTTTATAAACTGCGTATGTATTGTATAGATGCTTCCTCTGTGTGTGTGGGTAGCTTTAAAAACGAGAGAATATTTATTTTGGTGAAATATGTCGGTCGTCGAGTTTCGACAATGATAAAGGGTAAGAGAAGGGAGATGTTTTTGAAAACGACAACTTATGCGTATATGAATAAAGAGTAGGCAGGTATAGGCCAAGGTACACGAGACTAGATTTTGTTTACTCGTGTTAAAGAGCAGACGACCAACAACAGGGGTCAGGTCGTGATGTTTGCTAATAAAATTAAAAATTTGCTCTTTTTAAGGCATCGCATCGCATCGTATCGTTCGTATCCCGCAGTATATTACGACGAATTAACCTAGCTGGCTACTATGTCTATGTCTACGTCGAGTCGTCTACGTAGTAGGTATATGTATACTTACCTAGTAGGCTACGTATTTTAAAAGGATACCTTTTTAAGAGCTCGCTTTTCGACGATTTTATCGCGTAATTTTCAATGTTTAATGATGTCGACGAAGCTGCCGAGAGAGAGAGAGAGAGAAGTTGACTTTACAGCGGTCGACCAATGATTTTCAGGAAAGGCTGACTTTTTGAGATACCAACTTTCTTTATTAATTAATAAAACGCGCCAAGTCACCGCACCACCGGTCGTGGTAAAGGCTCAGTTTACTTTGCTTTTCTCCTCTTCGACATCGAATAGGATGTATGCGTTCGCTTTAAGTATAGGTAGCCAGCCCTAGCTAGTTTAGCTAGGTAGATGTAGGTAAAGGTATGCAGAAATAATTCGACAAACGAATCGTAAATTTCATGGAGCATACTAAAATTACATAGCGGAACTTCCACGTGTAGGATGAAGCTGATAGACTCAAAGTACTTGTAGGCAGTTGGGTACCTGTAAATATTAATAAATGTAACGCAGATATAAATATTCTCCTATGAAGGGAGGCTACACAAAGGTGCAATTTTTTCACGACCATGGTAGCTCGTTAACGACGACTTTCCAATTTAAACCCACCAAAAGGCCAGTGCATTTTTCAGCAATTCTACAGATTACTCGTTTTTTTTTTGTTTTTTTTTTTTTTATTACCCATACTCGACTAAAATTGATTTAGAGAGCAAAAAAATAAGCATAATAAATTTAGCAGTTGTTTCATATTTGCCCTTTGATGGTTTTGACATTGCAGCTTTTCACATTCCTTTGGCTAAAGTAAAAATAGTAGATTTTCCACTCCAACGGCGAATGGGGGAGGGGGTATCAACAAAATCCATTTTGGAATCCTATAAAACCATCGAGACGATTTTTAGCCATGTCAGATATTTATTTTTATTTGATTTCTTTTTCCCCCTACCCCTCCCGAACATTAAAATCATTTACTCCGCTTGATACCGATCAAAATCGCTCCAATTCGGCCAATCGGCTCAGTTTGACGGCGAATTGGATACATATGAGTGGGTATGAACTCAGGTCAAAATTCAGTTAATCCCCACTTTGGGGGAGGGGCGCTGATGGATAAAAAAGGCAAAAATTGACCCTTTTTCAGTTGATTGATAAAGAATCAAGAGTTGTATAACATATCAAAAAATCAAATTCCTGAGTCGATTAGGAGGGGAGATATGGGGGTTTCCTCCTTTTTGTCCCTGAAAAACCTGAAAAAGAGCTGCTCCTCCCCTACTCATTTTTTAAGATTGATTTTTCAGGAAGAAAACCTTTACATCATAGAATCATCTTGCCACCAAATATTTTGAAACTCAGTTAACTGACCAAATCGAGCTTGTGAGCACATTTTTTTTCAAATTTTTATTAAACTGGGCGTGTTGGGTAGGTTAGGAAGGTGGAAACTTAAATTTGGTGGCTCAGGATGAGTCTACTCATTAAGGAAGAAGCTTTTGTTCATTTCAACTAATGAATCTGAGATTGTGAGGGAGGGGGGGGGGTTCAGAGACGTTTACGTTTTGTCTTTCATGTTTTAGCGAAGGGCAAAGAAAGAGAAGGTGCTGGGTTAAGATGGGCTGGGAATTGCAAAACTGGCACATTAGTTCGGGGGTTTTGAGATATAAGTGGCTGTGGGTGAGTTTAGTATGACCGATTCTAAGGCGTGTGTTGATTATTTCTTTTGAACGATTTAGCAGTGAAAGTTTTTTCCACGGGAGGACGGTTTCTTTGTGAAAGAAGAGCTTGTTATTTGTTTTGGAATTCCATTTTTAAAAATATCTTGATAAGATGAAACGATGATTACGTATTTTAAAACCTATAAATTCAATAAAAAATTTGTTTCAAGGGTCATTTCTACAGAAACCCTCTTAAAAGGCAAAGAATACACGTCAAAAAAATTACCAAAAAAAAAAAAAAACCCGTAGACAGAATTTTAAAGAAAGAAAAATCGCTACTTTTTCACCACTTTTGTATTACCTCTCAAAATTATTTCTTCGTCATTCTAAAAACTAATAATATCAACCAGACCAATAACCCATTTCCTCCTGCAAAAAAAAAAAAAAACTTCACACGTCAAACTGATTAAAAAATTTTTTTACAATTTATTTCGAGTATGCGTGTTTTCCATGTGATCCAAACCAAGTTTACATTTTTGCGGCAAACCGAGTAGGCAATTCTATCAACACGCATACCGCTGGTCGAGTGCAGAGATTATCTTGATGGATGAAATTTTTTTCGTTTCAGGTAGAATAAAAATTAAATGAACAACAAATTCGCTGAAGAACGGTTTTTCAATTTTTTAATAATATTTAAACAATTTACAACTTAACTTGAATATTTTGCCTCGTCATTAGAATCGCGGTGCAAAAAAAATGTCAAAATTAGAAGACCCACAGGAAGGAACGTATTGCAAGGCCCTTTGCTCCGCATCATGGCCGCTATAAATAAAACTTTCAACATCGGCCATTGCCAATTTTTCATCGCATAAGTATAATTTGTAACAACGAAACGTTTTTTTTTTTTTTTTTTTTTTTTCAAAATAGTATGCGAAAACACGACACATACAAGAGGCCATTACCATCGTTATACCGATGAAAATTTAATATTTCCATTAAAAATTCCTCCATTAACACGCCAACAATCTTCGTCTCCTTCCTTCGGCCTATTCAACTTCCCTCCCTTCTTCTCGCTCATTCCAAAACGTCGATATAATGCCAATTTTCCAACAATCGAGATTCTATGCTGGTTTTTTTTTCTCTCCTAAACCATCGTTAAACACGCTATTTTTTTCCTTCTCGGACCAAAATGTCTGTCTGTCTGTCTGTCTCTCTCTCTCTCGCATAGAGGGCGCAATTTTTCCTCGCTATCGCGAAACGATACGATATCATCAATCGCGGAAGGGTAGAACGGTGGGAGGGAGGGGGAGGGGGAGGGGAATATACCACATGGTATCGAAGGCGCGACACGACGCGACGAACCTCGGAACAGCAGACTACACAGACGAGACGAGCGATCCAGTCTGCGCGCAATATTTTTTCGCAATTTTTATGGGCGAAATTTACGAAAGATTTAAAGTAATAAAATATTAGTTTAATTCGGTTCGGCGGCGAGCATTTTGACAGGAAATATTCCGCGCGTAGTGGTTTTCCGTTACCATTAAAACCATAATATTGCCGTTTAAGACTGAGCATATATTTTGTAAGCCTTTGTATATCGCATTTACATAAAAATACTATTAACAACGTAACAACAAACAACCGAACTTCATAAAGACGAGCACATTAAATTTTTTTTACGATTCGTCGTCGTATCGCGGTATAGCCGTTTCCGTGTAGCCCGAGCTCCCTCAGCCCCCTGCGACATTATTGAGGTGGAAGGGAAGAGGGAGAGAGGTGCACTAAGCGACACCCTTAATGTGTTTCGACACACTTGCGTGTATGCGTGCGTACGCCACGAATAAGTATTTGTAAATAATACACGATATTTCGCTCGTAATGTACCATTTATCAAAACAACATGCATACCCGGGCCCCCCCTTGTGATGGTGAGAGAAGGTGGTATAGGCATACAAAATGCCAAGCCCAAGGATTTCGTCGGTGTACCGCTCAAATTCGCATACCACACATATCGTATATGATATAACATCACCTTTTACCATACCATACACAACCGCACATAACGTACGAGGAAAAAATATATATATCTATGTAAAAAATATCTTCATTGTCATTCGCAAAGCTTCGTAATATGCTAATCTTGAACTCGTGAGAAAAAAATAAATAAAAAAGTAGCACTTACGCGACCACATTTCCTGCACACATACACACACACATACACACAGAGTAAATTAACTCGCTCTGGTTTCCTTTACATTTTCATCTCTTTCTATAAGATCTCCTCTCTCGTTTGGCGTTGTGCTCCAAACGACGATACTATAACGTTATTAGGAAAATAAAATGAAAAAATTAATAATGGAAAAAAAAAATGCATCTACGAAACCCTCATCTCCGGTACACAGCTACGTACAGCACAAGGGACAAGGGAGTCGTTACAGGGCGAACTATGCTAATTGAATTTTGCACTGACCGTTAAACACTCTGCGTACAATAACTCTGGCTAAAATATAGCGAAATTGATTATACAAACTAACACCTCGACGTGCTGCTCGTGCCCATACTTCGTCTGTCTGTCTACCGACTCCTCGTACACCACAGTGTGCTGGTCATCTTTTCGCATATACTGTATAATGGTGGATAGCGTAGTACATGTGTAGCTGTACGGTGTCCTCTTCGGCTCCGCGAACTTCGCTCGTTCGTCGTACACACAGATTTATGCATAATAAACGAGCTCGTTGATTAAATTTAATCGTCAGCGTTTTCGAAATCCCGCCAGTCAACACGTCCTGCATTATTTACGTATAATATTACCGCTCGTAATGTATAAGAAAACCGCGACAGTAAAACGAGTTTTTCAATTTTTTACCATTATCGTTTTATTTTAAGTGAAAACTTTCACGCTATAGTGCACGAACGAAGGGCCAAATGCTCGAATTCAAATCGATGCATTAATTTTAGCTCGTGGCGTTAAGTTCAAAAAAATACATTTGAGAGTACGCGATCAAAGTCGTATACGAACATTACATTGCACCCGACGCATGCAAACTAACAAAGATGAGGGGGGAAACCCATTTTAGGTGCAAAATAAATAAATAAAAACGAGGTTTTTGTTGCCATTGAATTGTAAGGCGAAATGGTTCGAGGATGAAATGTCGAAATTGTCGAAAGCACGTACACGGCCACAGAGTTGCACTGCACACCAAATTTTAACGTTCTGAGTCAACTGAACGACGAATTGAATTTATGAAGTCAAAAAAGTTTTTAAACAAAATCGCTTTTATCATGTTTTAATCAGTTCACAAAGGTGATTATTAGATGCTTGTTTATTCACATTTTTCAAACTTTTGCTAATTTGAAAGTCAGTAAAGCGGTTGATTTCACCGGTATCGAATTAGTAGGACATTGGTTTTAATCATTTTTTAATATTTTTGTATTTCTATGTCGACCAAGGGGCTATTCGGGGGACAGATCGTAAAAATGAGTGAATTTTCAAGCTCAGCAACCTTAAATTACTAATAATCGAGAGTCAATTCATTTTTTGAATTTTTTTTAATTTTGACTTTATGGGGGAGGGGGAGGGTAGAGCTGAAGGGGGCGTTTAGAGGAGCCGGAGCAAAAAATTAAGCCGATAGTCAAAATCAGCGTTCTTAAATTGGTAGAAATTGTTACATGATTTTATTTTTTCCATTTTTCGACTGATTTTCCATGTCATATTATCAATGAAAATAAAGGTATTACAGTCCATCGACCAACGTCGAATGAGGGGGGGAGGGGGTGGGAATATCCACAAAATCCGTTTTGGGATCATAGAAAATCATTGAGAAAATGTTTGACCATGTCAGATGTTCATTTTTATTTTATTGTTTTTGATACCCCCCCCCCCCCCATATTAAAAAAATT
>FIZR01005849.1:0-12313 GCA_900060175.1 Ferrisia virgata
GGGGGCGGCAGGTAACGGCTGCCGTATAGGCGGCGCAAAGCTTAATCCGCCACTGATCTGGAATTTTTTTTTTTTTGCATTGGTAATAAATCTGTCGACTGAATCAAACGTCTTCTGTTTATGTTCTTTTGTTGTATTGACTGGTAAATGTTGGACATTTTTTTTTTCTTTTTTTTTCGCCTACTTTACGCGTCAGCTCCCTGTATTCGTATCCTTTGTTCGGACAGTACACACAGGTAGCCATGTGCATGTGGGAGTTTTATTATACTCGTAAGACGTTCCAAAGGCTGATAATTTATTTCGGTTACAGTTGATTTGACTGACGATTGTAGCATTGCCAAGCCAACAAAGTGGCTACAATAGAGATCGGACGTATTCGAGTGGATTGAATTTGTAGATTTTTTACGCTCTCTTATTACTATAAATAGCCACCTAAAGATATAGGTGGTGGTAGTAGTAGGCACCAATGTCTACCTAGGTATACAGAAGGGTAGCCTCGTGACCATCAACAACAACTAAATAATACGTAACTTTACCAAACAAGTCAAAGGTCGTTAACCATTTTTTATTGCAATATCGCGTCGCCTCTCGGATCAAGTTAATGAAATTTTATATAAGAATTTACATTTAAATATATTACATGTTTCTTATCTCATTAATAATTTAATAGATTAGCTACGTTGCTAGAGGTTCGATGTTAAATTATTTCATCTGCTAAGAGAATCTATTTTGTCGTGTTGTGTCCCCCCCCCCATGCATATTATACGACCAGTACCCTATACCTATATGAACATGCAATAATTAGAATTTAGATTGGGGTGTGTGTGTGTGTGTGTGGATAAAAATTATATTCACCGAAAAACTATATCACAAATTATCAACTTTCATTATCAGATTACTAAATACCGAAGCATATATAGATGGAGAGGTACCGGTTGTTAACTGAGTTTAAATCAAGTAATTCTATCCTGCGAACGTTGCGTTGGCTATATAGACTATACTGGATAACTTCCGGCGGGGTGACTGGACAGGAAATTGTAGGTACCTTAGTGCTGCAAACTGAACCTCTCGAAGAACCACCCCCGCTTCGGCTATTATCATTAATGAGTGACCGTTTCTTAACACCCCATTATGTCTTAGAATGCGCTACGCTGCCCACTTCCGAGTACCACATGATGGCCAGCATTTGTCTCGTATTCATATGGTTCTCTGTGCCATGTACCCTCCTCCCCCCCTCCGTACCTTCCACTAACCATATACAGCTACAGAGCTGCACTGTAAATTGTGTATAGGTTTAATTTTTAAATCTATCCATTATAATTATTATTATTATTATTATACAAAATATATATCCATTGAATCGCATATGTGGTCGAAATAAGCGGTAATGTGTTTACAAAACATGTCTTTTCTCTTTCCTACACCTCTCTCCTCCTCCTCCTCCCGCCCCTCGCCTCAACAGCAGCTCACTACTTTTAGATAGGTTCAATTTTTTGGCTTCCTTAGGAAATTGGATGTGGACGGATGTACCACGTAGGTATATTATTCTTCGCAGTGTGGGTGTGATTTCAATACGTACACATACAACATAACTGCTTTTGAGTGAAAAATTTTTCGCCGACGGAAATATGCATAACACTCGCAATCTCAAAGTTGATGGATAGTAATTTTTCACATTGAATAGCTCGAAGTTTAAATCTCAAATAGTACATCGTTGACAAATATGTACTGTCAAGTCTATAACGATAAAGTGTATAGTCGGTTAAGGGTTCATTTTGGCCTGCACACCGATTTTCAAATCTAATGCCCCCAGATGATGTATTTTGATGTAAAAAAATTCTGAAAAAAATTTTGAACCCCCCCCCCTATGCCACCGTTTAGGAGTTATGGCCATTGTTTTGCAATATTGGTCTGATTTTCTACGAGTCATATTGTCAATGGAAACAGGGGCTATTACTGTCTATCGACCAACGGTCAGGGAAGGCGGCAGATCCATTTTGAGGTACTAATACACCAACGAGACTATTTTTGGCCATGTCAGGTATTTATTTTTATTAGCTTAGTTTTTTTTTTGGTGAAACTATAAGTTATTTGCTCAGCTCGATACCGATCAAAATCCATTAAAATTGGGGAAAATAGGCTTACATTGATGGTGGATTTGATATTCTGGAATGGGGTTGACCTCGGGTTAAAATTCAGCTATGCCCAAAACTTGGAGAAGGGGGTGCTGAGGGGCAAAAATCTGAAAAATTGTTCCTTTTTGTGCCAGTCAATAGAGGATCAAAAGCTGAACAACATATCCAAAAATAAGTCTGTTTGGTCAATTTGAAGGGTTATGGGGGGGGGGGGGGGGGGGTCTCTTGTTTTTGACCTTGAAAAAACCATAGATGTGTTTTTGGGAGATTCAACTTTTGAGAGCCATTGCATCGTCTTCTAAGTCTGGAAAGGTTTTTTGAGGAGGGGGGGGGGAGGTTAGAATGATTTTCTATGTCATATTGTTAATGAAAACCAGCCTATTACGGTCTATCGACCGACAGCGGATGAGAGGGGAATATCAACAAAATCCGTTTTGTGGTCCTAATACACCAATGAGACTATTTTTAGCCACGTCAGATATTTATTTTTATTCCCCCCCTCCCCCCGAATTTTAAAATGATTTGCCCCGCTCGATAGCGACCAAAATCGCTCCAATTCAGTCAATCGACTTACTTTGGCTACTGATTAGGTACGTATGAGTAGGGGTAAACTTGGGTCAAAATTCAGTTATGCCCCAATTACGGGGGGGGGGGAGGTTCTGAGAGGTTAAAAACCCAAAATTGACCCTTTTTAAGCCAGTTGATAGGGAAGCAAAAGTTGTGTAACATATCCAAAAATCAACCTAAAAAATAAATTAAGAGAAGAAATATGGGGGCTTTCTCCCTTTTTGACCTTGAAAAAGGGCTAATCCTCCCCTATTTCCCCACCACATCCTTTTTCAAGGTCAAAAAGGGGGAAATCTTCATACTTCTTCTTCTAATTGACTTGGGAGGTTGATTTTTGGATATGTTGCACCACTTTTTGGATTCTCTATCGACAATTATTGCGATTTTAGCTCCCCAGCACCCCGCTCCCAAATTTGGGAGTAACTGAATTTTGATCCTAGGTTTACGTCATTTTAAAATATCAAATCTGCCGCCAATCTGAACTTCTTTCCCAAATTTGATCGATTTTGGTCGGCATCGAGCTGAGCAAATAATTTTTCGTTTCAGGGTGGGAGGGGAGGCGGGGAAAATTAAAATATATATTTTTCACATGCCCAAAAGTGGCTTTCATGGTCTTCTAAGACTCCAAAACCGATGTTGTTGATATCGCTGGCCGGTTTAGATTGGTTTTCATTGACAAGATGACGTAGAAAATCAGGCTGAAAAAAAAAATCGGAATACGTTCAAAATCGTGTACAAAATTGACAAAAACGGAATAAATTTAGTACGGGCTGAGAAAAAACAGTATTTGGTTGAAATATGAGAAGAAATTATGGGAAATTACAGAAAAATAGCCTAAAAAATCAACAAAAGCAAGTAAAAGTGCAGAAATTCAATCGAAATTTTTGAAAAATAAAAAATATGAAAATTTAGTGGAAATATTTGAAAAATCTGAAAACTCATGTATAAAACGAATGAAAATTTTCTAAAATTCCTGAAAAATTGTCAAAAATTGTGTAAAAAATAAACAAAATCCGTGAAAATTTTTTAAAAATTGAACAAAAACTTCAATAAAAACCCGTAAAAGTACAGAAACTGCACTAAAAATTTACGACAAAAATATGATAATTTAGTGAAAATATAATAAAAAAAAAACAGAATAAATTCATAATAATGAGTAAAAAAGAAGAGTAAAACTGAATAAAATGTACTAAAATTTCAGAAAAAGTACTGAAAAGTATGAAATGTCATCCAAAATATTAAAAAAATGGGAGAAAATTGTCTGAAATTTGATAAAAAGTAGGAAAAAAAGCACGTAAAAAGAACACAATTTATCAAAGTTTACGAAAAAGTGATAAAATATTTGAAAATTTATTTATAATTTTAAAAAAAACTGAAAACTAAAACAAATAAAAATTTGATAAAAACTCGCAAAACAAATGAAAATTTGGTAAAATATCCAAAAAAATATTACAAATTGTGTAAAAAATTACAAAAAATGCATGAAAAATTAAAAAAAATTCAACCAAAAAGTCGACATAAAGTCGTAGAAGTGCAGAAATACTAAAATTTACAAAAGTCATTAAAAACATAAAAGTTAAAAAAATATGTAAAACTACCAAAAATCAAGTAAAATTTCGGGAAAAAATGTAGAAAAACATGAAAATTTACCTAAAGTATGAGAAGCAATGCTGGAAATCGTCAAAAATTGAACAAAAAGTCGACAAAAACATGTAAAAGTGAAGAAAATTTACCAAAATTTTCGAAAAAATGATGAAATATATAAAAATTTATTCGAAAAGCTAGAATAATGTGGGTAAAACAATAGAAAACTTATTAAAATTTCAAAAAAAAATGTTGAAAAAAGATGAAATTTTACTTTAAATATGGAAGAAAATGAAAAATTAATACAAACTGAGCAAAACATGAACAAAAATTTGTAAAACTGAGGGAAATTCATGAAAAATTACAAACCACTGTAATAAAATAAGAAAATTAACACGAAATATGAAAAGAAGTGATGAAAAATTACGAAAAATACTTAAATAAATTAACAGAAATACAAAAAATTCACCAAAATTTTCAATGAAATGGTCGAAAAATGAGAAAAATTTTCTAAATTGTAAAAAATAAATTATGAAACATGACTATGAATTGAACGAAAACTCGAAAAAAAACCTTTAAAAATACGAAAAATATTAAAGCGAAAAATCATATAAAAAATTGTCAAAAGTTACATAAAACTAAAGAAAACTGACATGAAAGATGGTAAAAAACCGTGAAAAATTGTTAAAATTTTGTGCAAAACAAACCAAAGTACGTAAAAGTGCAGAAAATTTAGCACAATTCGAAAAAAAGTGATGAAGAATGAGAAAATTTATTATAAAACATGAGAAAAAGTTGGAAAAAATTGACGAAAACTGAGCAAAAAAATTTAAAAACCGAATAAAAACGCAGGAAAATTATTAAAATTTACGAAATAGTCTTAAAAAGTATAAAATTTCACAAAAGGCATGAGAAAAAATTATGAAAACCGTGAAAAACTAGTAAAATCCGTTGGTTAACCTTAAAATAAAACTTATTTCATCGTGTCAGAAGTCAGAACTTGAAAACAGTGGCGCATCCAAGAAGTGATGAGGGCTACCGGGGCTATAGTCCCTCCCTTAAGGGTGAAAAAATTGAAAGTTCTGTTACATTTACACCGAATTTAATGCCCAGATCCGAGGAAACCCACTACTTTCTCAACAAAACTTCAAAATTTGAAACCCAACCTCCAAAAAATACATTTTTTAGCGCTTAAAAATACAATTTTTTCAAAATTTCGTCTGAGCGCAACCAAAATGTGGTGATCGTGGAAGTATTTTTCGCGATACATTCGAATCTGTAGGCAAAAAAAAGTACAAACAAGAATTTAAAAAGTTTTAAGCCCTTCACCGTTTAACCTGGCTGATTTCTGCCCTTACTCTCTCCTTAGTGCATATGAAATAATACATACAACTACTACATGGATCGAATCTAAGTATATAAAAATAGTGACTGAAAATAATCTCGAAATTTGCACTTGACAATTTGCATTTCATGAAAAATAATTTAACACAAAAAAAGGTCATTTTTCTATTCAACTGAAAATACACACCCTCATTCGAAACGACGCGACACTTTCCATCAAACTTTCACTAATCCAATAACATTGTAGTCAACATAAATCTCAAACTCCGACCTCTTACAAATCAGTATTCAATACATTAAAAAAATAATAACCTCAGGCAAATACCAGTTATTAAAAATAATTCATCGTATTTGCAGTAAAAATACTAATAATTCGTACCCGGCCACGGTGAATTTTACAAAATTAAACCTTAGCTTCGAAATCACCCCCTTGAACCATGTAATCATCCAAAACAATGATATTTCTATGCCACCCTCTCCTCCTCTCAAAGAAATAATAATAAAATAACTATTTACAGATAAATGCAGGTACGTATACGTATAAAATCCAACACGGTAGTATGGAGAAGTCGAATGGGCAAAACATTATATAGAAATCCATTTAGGAGGTTGAAATTACGAGTATTATACAGGTGCATTTTACCATCATTACACCTGTCCGCACGGCAGTCAGTCAGTTCCAGTCAGTAAACCTATGCCCATATCTTGGTGGCAGCATTTTCGTTCTATCTAGGTATTTTTTTTTTGTAAAGGTAAAAACAAAACGTGAATAAGAAATCCAGTCAGCCGGCTGGAAATCGCATCCGTCCGAGATGGAAAAAATTTTTTACACGCACGATGCTCTCTTTAACTTGGGTAACGTTTTAACGAACAACGTCGCGTCGACTCGTATCGTCTCTGCTACCATTTCACAGACTAGACGGTGCAGACAAACGAATCATCGCAACAGTGAGATGAAATGGAAAACGTGTGCCTTAATTACAATCGCTGGAGCTTTTAAATCGTTCGAATGCACGCAGTGAAAGCCAACTTTTCAAAAGCATCGTATAACGAGGCGTTAATTACCTCGCGTTAACCTAATTAAAGGGCTATTAGGCCATATCAACCGAGCATAGTGTAACGTTGTGTGTGTGCGATTTTTTTTTTGGCATCAGAGTGTAGGATATATAAGAAAGGCCACTAAATGGAAATTTGAAACCATATACTTACTTACGTAAAAAGTTTACGGTTTTCTCAAAAATAGATTTTAAAATAGGCAGCACACACCTACTTACATGTCTGCGTTTTTGGAACTAAACTACCTACAATGTTTTTAGGTAGCTTAAAATTATAATAGGATAAAATGGAAAATACCTGGTAATGTGATACAAACTCCTAGCTAAGCCTAAAGTTTACAAAAAATACCTTCAACCTCGTACAAAAAATGTTTATGTATCAACATGTATATACCTAATTACCTACCTACATATTTCTATTCATGTAAAAATTACCCACTCGAAAAAATTAAGCCTAAGCACACATTAATTTTGCAAAAGCTATACCTAAATCATAAAAGCTCAAATTTTTGTAAAATTAATCTCCTCCCCAAATTGAGAATTCAGTCATCAAAAACTAAAACCGTGATAGCTGCAATCGAAACTAATAGGACTGAAATTAAAATTAATTGTCCAACAGGAAAAATACTCAACGGAAACTATTCGATTTTTAGAATAAAAATATGATGAAACTGGAGGGAAGAGGGGGTAGAATTTAAAGAATCAATATCACGAAGAAAAAATATTTTATTTTTCTTCCATAATTTCCTGCAAATATCAGTTTCTCAATCTTCATTCCTACTTCCTTTACTCACAACTTCCTGTATTCAAATACTTGAAAGGCTTCTTTCACATAGGAATTCTTAAACCAAGGTAGCCAGGTATAGGTAGCTCTCTTCGCCCTTTCTTATGATATGTTTGAGGACCACGAAAGTAGGCTAAAAAAAATTAATAATTTCTAGGCCGAACACCTTCCTCGCGTCTACAAGACACACTGAGCACTCAGCTTTTAAAATCCGTTCTTTGAATTTATGAGGGGGGAGGGGGGAATGGCAAAGTAGGTAATTTATGAATAAAAAGTGCGATCTCCCAATCACATTTCCAGCAGATATGAATGGACTACAATACTTACAATACTTTCTACAGGGTCTATGACCAAAGAAGCAAAACCAGCCTGGAGTTTTGGTCTCAAAACACGAAGTACAACTTTCGATTTATCGTTTAAATTTACTTTGAACCTTCCTCGAGATAATGGACCAACGTGGATTATTCTCGAGAAATGAACTTATTGGAGGGGGAGGGGGATACATGTTGAATTTTGAGTAAATTGATCAAATTGAAGGGGAATTATAGCAGGAACAAGCTGAAAAAATAAGAAAAACTGACTAAAAAACTATATTTTTAGGGCTGTGAGGGAACACAATGGGTTTGAAAGGTCGAAACTCATTAAAAGGCACATCCATGGTACTTACCAAATCTACATACCAAATTTAAACTTCTTAGATCAATTTGGAGGGGCATAATGCGAAAAATAAATTCAAAAAGTAAGAAAAAACGACAAAAAAAAAAAACACTTTTTTGAGGCTGTGAGGTCGTGCAGTTGGTCTGAAAAGTCAAAACCCCCAAAGCACATGTATGACCCGACCCGTACTAAGTCTATGTAACAAATTTCAACTTCATAGCTCAATCTGGAGGGGAAACAGGGGAGGAAAATTCTTTTTTCAGCGTGAAAAAAGAAAAAACCCCTCATATCTCCTCTCCTAATTGACCTAGAAGACTAATTTTTGGATATGTTATGCAACTTTGGATTCTATACTTTGGGTTTTTCTCGCAGAATTTTTCAGTTTCGTTTCAAATTATTAGGTCGTATGAAATTTTTCCAAGGAGAAGAGTATTTCATAATCAGGGTCAAAAATTGCCTCTGACCCAAAATCGATCAAAATTAAGCCAAAATGTTACTTATGGTCTAAAAACGTCCCAAAAATGTATCGGTTGGTTTAGAAAGGATCATTTTTTCCTCTGAACTATGACCCCAAAAGGCACATCTGGGACCCCAACTAAATATAAGTACCAAATTTAAACTCCTAGCTCAATTTTGTAGCGAGATAGGGGAGGGTCAGCCCTTTTTCAAGGTCAAAAAGAGACGAAACCTCCATATCTCCCTTCCTAACTGACTTGGGAGGTTGATTTTTGGATATGTTGTGAAACTTTTGATTCTTTATCAATTGACTTAGAGAAGGGCAATTTTTGGGTTTTTGACCTCTCAGCACTCCCTCTCCTAAATTGGGGCATAACTGAATTTTAACCAAAGTTCATCCCCACTCATAACCTAAGTTTACTGACCCAATTAGAGCGATTTTAGTCCGCATCAAGCAGAGTAAATAATTCTAGTATTGGTAGAAAAAAATAAAAATGATAAAAACTAATATCTGACATGACCAAAAATGGCAGTAATGAGTTTCTACGACCCTCAAAACAGATTTTATTGATATTCTCCCCCTCATCTGCTGTAGATGGATAGACCGTAACAGTCTGGTTATCAAATATGACATAGAAAATCGGGCAAATAAAGTTGGCTCACATAATTTTTTTGCACCGATTTTCTGCGTCATATTGTCAATGAGAACCAGGCTATTACAGTCTATCGACGTACGATGGTTCGGCGGGAGGGGGAGGGGGGAGAATACCAACAAAATTCGTTTCAGGGTTCTAGAAGCACCATTTTTGGCCATGTCAGATATTTATTTTAATTTTTTTCCCTCAAAATTGAAAAATTATTTGCTCAGCTCGATACAGACCAAAATTGATCCAATTTGGGAAGTAGGCTTAGACTGGCGTGCCATGTGATATTCTGGAGTGGGGGGTGACCTCGGATCAAAATTCGGTTATGCTGAAATTTGTAGGAGGGGGTGCTGAGTGGCTAAAATGGCAAAAATGGTTACTTTTTGAGCCGATTGATAAAGAATCCAAAGTTGTAAACTAAATCAGCCCCTTCGGTCGATAAAGGGGCGAGATATGTAGGTTTCTACCGTTCTGACCTTGAAAAAATAGCGCAACTCCCTTATCTCCCGTTGGTATGTGGACTTAATAAAAGGCCATAGATATACGTTTTGGGTATTTCGACTTTTCAAACCTATTTTACCCCCTCACAGCCTCAAAAATTAATTTTTTTCCCGATTTTTCTTATTTTTTATGTTTGTTCCTCGCTGAACTCACCTCCAAATTGGGCTGGGAAGTTGAAATTTGGTAAGTAGACTTACTACGGCGGTCATAGATGTATCTTTCGGAGGTCTAGATTTTTTAGCCTCATTAATTACACCCCCTCCCCCCCCCGGTCTCACCCTTACCACTGATTGGGAAAAAAGCAGCGATGTTTTTCTTTTTTCAATTCACATATTAATTATTTATTTTTTCTAGTTCATCCTTACTGACTACTATTTTCATAATAACCCAATTTGACCTTTTTTTGAAATTTTGTCATTTCGAAGTTTTTCATCTCATTCCTGGTACGATGCACGCAGTTGGTCCATATAATAACCATCTCAGTTCATCTTGCAGACTACTATTGTTATAGGTTGCTTTAATTTTTGTATCAACTTCATAATTATTTGATTTTAGCGAATTTTTGAAATTCAATATTTTCAAATTTCGCAACACGTGTTAACTGTAAAACCTTCTGCGGGTACTAATAAGCGGGCAACTACCCGAACAGATTCATTTTCGACGCTTCTGACAGGTGTCTTGTCATATCAGTCGTTAATATTTTGAAAAAAAAATAGAACAGTATTCGAAAGGTGAACAGGAAGGGCGAGATTTTCTACTATTCGTAAAGTAATAAGTGAGAATTGAAAAAATTTCTGAAGGCTTTGCTTTGATTCAACATCTTTGATGGCTGAGTTCCCCAAACCTCACTTAATCAGCATCCATGACTATGGCGTGGTCTGTTTCATAAATTTTTGAATGTACATATACATACCCGGTCGAACTTGTAACCACCCTATATGTAGATATTTTAAATTTACCTATTCGAATACATGTAACAGACACAGGGAACAATTAGTTCGATGAAATCTGTTGAAAAACCTCACAAGTTGCCGACGTCTGTTGTGTCACAAAAGGTAGCACATGTCGTAGATTCATTTTTATATGAGAGAAAAAAAAACACACTAACGTACTCATTTACATATTTCTAGTTTTGGGAATCACTCAGCGTAACATTATGTAAAATACCTGCAGGTAGATATAGGTAGGTATCTAATAGGTATACCTAAGGAATAAACCACAGGCACAAGCAGGCGTATCGCTGTAAAACAAATTCATTTTAACACTGGCGTGCCGTGCCATGCCATACCATACCAAACCATACCATAACCATGCCATCAACATCAACATCGTCAACGCAACGGTTTACCATGTAGATGTACGAGTACTTGCAGCGCAGTATTGTTTGTCATTTGAAGAACATTAATTTGAACTATAAGTACGCGCAATTATGCCGAACACATCTGGTCGCTCGGTGTCATTTGTCGAAACGATCGAGAATAATCAAGCTCTCATCAAGAGCGCATTTTGTGGTAGAGAAGCGTATCTTTATGGGTTTGTATAGTTGTACTAGTATACCATTGCTGCTTTATTACTCTTACACAAGCAGCGCAGATACCGCGAGGCTGTTACAATATACGTATATATATATGTATATATATACGTATATAAATAATATGTAAGAGTACCAGCCAGGTATACATTGGTATTGTGTATTCAGATACAAGCTAAAGCAGACTATATAGGTAGGTTATAAGATGAGCAACGGAGTACTTCCTATTACGATTCATTAACCGTGACATTCGTGCATTTACATTAAAAACCACTTTTGTGGACTAAACTCGGCGAAGAAAATAATAATAATAATAATAAAAAAAAAAAAAACACCTGAACTTGCGTCCACGAGTTCGAGGTACTTGTTCGACGCGCGCGATTATAGTTGATCCGAAGCTCGTGTACGAGTTCAAAGGAAGTTGAAGTTGAAGTCGAGTTTTCAGCAAAACGATTTATACGGTAAATATCCGCTCTCTGCTGTGTGTTTTTTTTTCGCGATTACCTGCCTAGTACATACCTACTCGGTACCAATCTACGATTACATTATCACATTGACTAGGTACATATTAAAGTGGTTACGTTGTGTCGGAGGGGCGAGCTCAGCAATTTGTAATACCTGTGCCAAATTGATCGAATACTATCTCTATTCTTAACTACCCCCATGCCGTCTTTAAAAATTTATAATTCATATTTGAATATACTTTTTTCGAAAAATGAAGAGAAATATTAAACCACAACCATCTAATTTTCATTCGATACATCCTTTTAAATGTCTATTTTTATGCTCATATTTGCACAAAATCGCAGAGCTTTAGAAATGTATATTCATTACCGTGAAGATCTATTTTTCAACATTTTTTCGTGATTTTCGATCAATTTTCTGCATTTTTTACTCATATTAGTCAAATTTTTAATCATCTGTAACAATTTTTCTTCGTATTTTAGGTAAATTTTCACCTACTTTTGTATAATTAGCCTGATTTTCTATGTCATATTTATCAATGAAAACCAGATTATTAAAGTCTAATAGCCAAAAGCGGATAACCGGGGGGG
>FIZR01005850.1:0-43396 GCA_900060175.1 Ferrisia virgata
GTTCCCACCTTCCCAATCTACTCAACACTGGGCGTAAAAATCTTGAAATCATACAAGCCCGGTATAATAAAAATTAAACAAAAAAATATATATAATAAAAAATTACTGTTAAACACCTCCTGTTTCACTGCACCAACCTCAAAACAATACGATCAAAACAAAATATACCAGAAAACTCTGAAACCATTCCTGATGAACCATCCCAAATCTCCAAAATCCTTTTTCTAATAAAAGAACTCAATTTAACAAATCAAGATTTATACCCCCCTCCACTGGGCGTAATAGTCTTGGAAATTACACACGCCCAGTATAAATAAAAAGTAAAAAAAAAAATTTATGTTTTTTGCACGTAATGTAAAAATTTTAACGCCAATGTCGAATTAAAAAATTGAGAAAATTTCGATGTTACAGTAATAGAAAAATACAAAAATGAGAATAAAAAAAGAAAAATTGAAAAATAACAAGAATTGAATAATAAAAAAATTAAAAATATTAAGAAATTAAAGTTTAAAAAATAAAAAAAATTATGACTTTTGCACCCTGTTATGCATGTATAATTTAAAAAATCTAACAAAAAAAAATGAAATAGAAAAATTAAAAAATTAAAAAGATAAAATAATAATAAAAATTGAAATTTAAAAAATTAAAAAATTGAAAAATAGAAAGTTTTTGATTTTTGATTTGACATTTTTGATCAAAACATCAGTAGGTAAATTTATATTTAGGTTTTTTCTGCTCCCCATACGCGGTGCGTATCAATCAATAAAAATTATCTCAAACTGTATGATCTAGTATAAAATTTAATAATTACACCTTTCAACCGGTTATTATAATATTACAACAAAGAAATTGGTTCAGAAAGTAATACGATACAGCATCTATAATCGTTTCACAATAAATGTCTAATCCTCGCGATATAGCAGACGGGATGATCAATATCCTCTCTTTTCCTCTTCCTCGCTTGGCGCAATATACACAGTACATACCTTACCTACCTATAGATATTTTAACGCGTCGGCTGTTTTTATTTTTAATACGGTTATCAAACAATACGCCTCGTATACATCTAACAAGATAATCTCTTCTACTTTTATGTACGGTAGGTATACGTACGTATACTGCTCTATACATAAATACAAATAATATCATGTAATAGCGAAATGATGATCGTTAATGAACGAGGCTAAAAGAGATGTACTATTCCACATGGTTGCGGAGCGTTCGCTTGGCGAAATATTATCATCATTTTACAATAGGTTTTAAATTACATTCTTACAATAAAAATATTCCTAATTGCTTTACATAATTGCCAATTTGCACTTTTACTTCTACACCATTTAGGCCTGGTGTTCTTGTAGCGTGTACATATAAATACGATACAAGATACGGATGGGCGGATATCCTTAAAGAAAGAAATTTCTTTCAAACAACAGAAAAATTTCTGTACCAAGACTCGTGTACCGATAAGCCAAATTCCTGAGCTTTTCTCTATACACAAACGTATACGCAATCGAGTCAAATTAAAATCTCGCAGAACATCGACGCAGAAAAATGTTACTTTTACAAACTCGTCCATCATTTGCGATAAATGTTAACTACGTAGAAATATATCATCGTCAATATATTTTCAAATATTTTTTGTTACAGTTACTAAAGCCGGAAGACAGGAACGTTTTGCAAATGAAAGACCACGCCGCGATATTCGGTAACGGATATTTTACTCCGGATGAATACGCTGCAGTTCAAGATGAAGGATATGTAGTGCCTTACGACAGACGTGACGCTGACTCGAGAATGGCGCGTAGTTTTTACAGACAACAACAAATTACCAAAACATAAATGGCAAAATTTAGCTTTCTTTAAAGTAGATCTAGTTTAAGAAACGACAAACTTATAACTTTGTATAAGCTTTAAAAAAATAAATATTTCGCCGTTATTTTCTTCCTAGCGCGTATACAGTGTACTTCATGGTATATATGTCGGTCTTCTCCCCCCCCCCCCCCCGCGCCCTTCGTCTACTCTCCTTATCTTCGTTCGATCCTTACTCAGAATACGCAAGGCGACGCGTTTACGTATGGCAAATATATTTTAAGTCATCGTGCTAAAATAAATGACCGGACGTTTTCCTTATTTTTCAAACAATCCGAGGCGCCATCCATTCGGATAATTGTTTTTCATTAATTTAGTATATTACGAGTCGGAGTTGAAAAAATCAAAATAACCCTCGGTTTTGTGAGAATTTTCGCCAAATTGAAAATCATGTAGCGAGTACTTCGCTATAAATATATGGTCGCGAACGGCGAGGAAAAAACAGGAGAGATTTTCAAACAAGCTTTTATAAACACATTTTAGGTAGGTATAAGCTTTTTGGGCTGCGTCATCGTCTTTAGCATCAAAAGCAGCGCAACAAAGTTATATAAAACTTTTCGATTTATAGCTCGATTATAAACGTACATGTATGTAGGATTGCAGATAGATATACGTAAGTAGAGGAGGTAGCTACTACATCTGGTGCTTTTGGCAAAAACTTGGGACAATATTGCTGGCGTTTATTTGCTCGCCCTTGATGCGCTGATTTGCTTGTTGCGAAGAAGCGAAAAACCAAACCGTTAATCGGATGTAATTACCTTTGCTTCCATTTGCAAATAAACACCGACTCCGTAAACCATCGCCTGGTCTATGCTGCTCTCGTGTGTATTTAGAGTATTTATACTTCGCCTTATATATTACTGCTGTACAAATTATAAAAACGACGATAATCTTTTAGGTAGACGTAAATTAAGGTACCATCGGGTTTCGTTAAAATACGACTACAAAGTTGCCATTCGCGAGCTCATCTATAATCGCCTAAAAATTAATACTCGAATACCTCTCTATGTACATTGGAAATGTTTCGTTTCAAACATTTCTCGCAATCGTAATCATCGCATTCGTTTGTGTTTACAAAAGAAACTGTTTAAGCCGTTCTCGCCACGTGCTACACAGAATACTTACTCGGCACGCAAACAGTCGTCAAACTGAGAAACTTTTAACGCGAAAAACTCATCGAAAACTATATCTCTGGTAATGTCGAGCCCGACTTGACGCGATCCGGCCGACTAACGCATTTGTCGTACCGTTTTGCATATATATACACAGCCATACAAACCTACATATATCTTATACGCAACATACGTATATTATAAGTATACAAAAACATCTGCTGACAAATACACGTTTACCAGAGGCTTATAATTACTCGGTTTTAAAATAGTAACTTTGAAAATAAACCAACCCGTTCTTACTTATTATCACGTTGCGGGCTGCATTACACGAAATTTAAATTAGGAAAAATCATCGTTCCCCGTATATATGTGCACTTACATGTTACCTGGTACCTACTTCCCAACCTACCTACCTACGTGCTTATTTAACAAGTAAGTAATTCAGAAGTAAGACAACAAGCTGCGGTACAAAAGTCAAATAAAACTAAATTAAAGTTATTTGTGCCAATGTGCATAGACCAAATATCAACAAACCGACGAGGTAATTTTTATCAAATATTGACCAGACGAATAAGTAAACTGGTAGGTTATGCAATAATTAAATACGCAAACATAACTGTATAATTAGATACCTACGTAGCTAAGAAAATATGTAGGTGAGGTGATGTCAGTCTCATCTTCATCTCGCTAACGAGATTAAAAAAGAGGACAAGATAATGGGAAGAGGTGGGATGAAAATAAGGAATTATGGTTTGAGGAGCCTTTTGAGGGTGAAAAATTTTTTAAATCTGAACCATAGGATTAGATAAAAAAAAGCCAAACTGTAAGAAAGCTCAATTTGACCCAAAGGGTGTAACCGAATAAGAGGTGATTTCGGCCTAGCCCCGATTTTCGATATAATGCCGCCAAATGGTGTACCTAGATGTAAAAAAATTCTGAAAAAAATTTTAACCCTCACTGTTTATCCATTTTTAGCAAATTTTATCAGATTTTTACTTATTTTCAACAATTTATTTTTACGAATTTTCAACTATTTTCCAACATTTTTTCACGATTTTTGATAAAATTTCTGCATTTTTTACTTTTTTTTTTTTATCAATTTTATACTCCATTTTCGATGATTTTTATTATTTTATTTTTTTTATATTTTAAGTTAAATTTTCAGACTTTTCTGGGATTTTTTGCTCATTTTATTCAATTTTTGTCATCTTTTCCATATTTTTTCGAGATTTTTAAAACCACTTTTGCTTGGTTTTCAACCTCTTTTTCGTGATTTTTGGCACATTTTACCCATTTTTATCAAATTTATAACCAATTTTCATCCCATTTTTGTCTTATTTTAGGTGAATTTTCACTCATTTTTCAACATTACATTGTGATTTTTGATCAATTTTTTGCATTTTTAACGTATTTTGTCAATATTTTTACCAAATTTTCAACATTTTTTCGCAATTTTCGATCATTTTTTTTACATACATTACATATTTTTTCAAATTTTTACCGAATTTTTGATTATTTTTGAGAATTTGTTTCATAATTTAGGTCAATTTTTACCAGTTTTTCAATATTTTTTCGTAATTTTTGATCAATTTCTTGTTGCACTTTTTACCCACTTTCTTTAAATTTTAACCGAATTTTTAATAATTTTCAACATTTTTTTCATGGTTTAGATCTACTTTCAACCATTTTTCAACATTATTTTTCGCACAATTTTGGACATTTTTCCGTTATTTTTGATCAATTTTCTGCATTTTGAACTCATTTTTGTCAAACTTTTACTCAATTTTTCACAACTTTTGACGATTTTATCATTATTTTAGGCCAATTTTCACATAAATTTCCACATTTTTTCAAGACTTGATCAATTTTCGTTAAAATTGTTGGAAAATAAGTGAAAATTGATCTAAAATATGACAAAATTCGTTAAAAACTATCGAAAATTGGATAAAATGGGATAAAAATGAGTAAACTGACCAAAAAATCAATCAAAAACAACAAAAAAGTTTGAAATTTGACTTGAAAAATGTGTAAAAGTAATGAAAAAAATCATCTGAAATGGGGTAAAAATTGGTAAAAATATGCAAAAGATGCATAAGAAAATTGATCAAAAGTCATGAAAAAATGTTTAAAAATTGGTGAAAATTGACCTGAACAACGGTAAAAATGGCTCATAAAAGCGCAAAATTGATCAAAAATTACGAAAAAATATTGAAAATTTGGTAAAAAATTGACAAAAATTCGTTACAATGCAAAAAATTGATCAAAAATTACAATAAAATGTTGAAAAATGAGTAAAAATTCACCTAAACTATGACAAAAATGGGATGAAAATTGGATATAAATTTGATAAAAATGGATAAAATGCGCAAAAAATCACAAAAATGTTGAAAATCAAGTAAAAGTGGTTCTACCTAAAATATGAAAAAAAAAATTGTTAAAAATCATCGAAAACTCATTAAAAATCCCAAAGTTTGACAACTGACTAAAAATATGAAAAAAAAACGTTAGGATCGCCCAAATTGGATTGTGAAGCCCCTTCCTATTATTGGGCTAGATGCTTAAAATTTAGCATGTAGATTTACTACTAGTCCTAGATATGCCTTTTGCAGGTTTACATTTACAACTTTTTCGGATATCTTTGAAATTACTTGGGAAAGAATTTTTTTTTAATTCGATAGAAGAATACTTTCCCTGCTTTCTAATTCAGATAGGTAACTGATTTTTGGGATATGTCAATCAATTTTGGATTTGTCGTCGATTGTTCTAAAAATGATTAATCCCCCTGATAGGGGGAGATACAGTGGAGTTAAAAATGTCAAAACTCCCAAAAGACTGATTTAGTTTCTTTACATAATCTGCACGCCAATTTTCAGCTCCCCAACTCAATGTAGTGAGATGCTAAATGAGAAACCGATTTTCATAAAAATCAAAAGAATGAAAAATACTGCAAATCAATTCTTCTAAATAACACAATGAGCCAATTAGTGTTTCGAAATGATGAATAAATTTTCAATACCGAGATACGACTTGGCGCAGGTAAGTACAATATATTCATGAACTGCGACAGTTGAATTAACATCTAGAGGGAAATTTAGAGTGTAGAGAAAGCAAAAAAAAAATTTTACTTGTGGAAAAAATCAAAGAAACAGCACGACTAGACTCCGAGACCGGGTTGATAAAAAATTTAAATTTACTTTCTGTCAACTTTTCTTTAAAATTTCGACTTGAAATGCTTGGGAATTGAAAACCACGTTTAAGATAAACCTTAACTGTAAACTAATTAATCATAAAATTTTGTGTAAAAATTGCCGAAATATAATTCAAGATTTCCTTTACTCGTGGTACATATAACTTTCGCTATACCGGACGATATAATAATTATTTACACCTTGGGTACGTTCTGCGTACATAGCTACCTACCAACCTACGTTGTATTAAAAAAAAAAATTTCAAAGCGTTAATAAGCCTTAATTACTTTATTATTTTTTTCTCATCGTGCCTACCTGCTTCCTCTTCAGCACGCTGCGTAAACGCAAACATCCGAGCTGATTAATTTTCATGAGGATTTAAAAAATACGACCAGCTAAACGAGCAATCTACTCGTATACCTTTATGCGTACCTAGTACCTATCTAGCTGCCTTGTACCTACCTAATATTGATGATTAAGTAAAATTTAACTTTACCACGCGAGGTACTTTGAAATTTAAATCCTTTTTAGCGAATTCTTATCCCGTAGGTAGCTTGACTTTCGCTTTGCCTTCTCTTAACGGAACTAATAACCGGTTCAACCCTTAACAAATAGATACGTTAATTAGTTACGTATGTAGCTTCGATGCGGGATTCCAAAATGTGGCATTTTTCCCCTACAAACATCCTTTATCGCAAAGGCATATATTAAGAGTACGTTGGTTTCACAGACGACACTTTTATGTAGTGAATGGTTCGGAGATATTGGTGGTAATTTTAATGCGAATTGGAATATTGATTTAGGTAAGTTTTATTTGTAAATCTATCGAGTGCTTTTGTGAAACAATTTTTCTTTGTAGTTTTTACATTTTGTGTCGCGTATATCGTCGTGTTATTTTATTTAATGCCGAATGTTGGCTGCGGAAACTGGAGCATTGGCATTTTTTCAAAAAAGGTTTCTTAACCTGTTGTAAATTTTACTAAAATGCTTCTGGTTTTTTTTTTTTTTTTCCTTCTACATTTCGTTCTAGTCAGATACATTATACTGGAAATAAAATATAAAAAGCAAATCCAGGTTAGAAGAGATGATTTGGCTTTCGGCTGGGAAGCTGAAATTTTCAAACTGTTTGGTGGAAGTTGGTCCATATGATTTGAAAATTCGCTGGTAAAAATTTTGGCCGCCTATGACCTCACCCCTACCTAATCATATCGCCCTAAATATGTTCGAAATACCAGGTTGGCGTATAAATTTTTATATTCTAAATTCTCAAACGAATTTTTTCAAATTTGCAGAGATGATGGACCATATTAAGGATCATCCTTGGCAATTTTTTCGAATTTTTTCGATCATCTTATCATCTTGAAAGACGCATTTCTAAATTTCGAAATCAAAAGTTTTTAGACCTGGACGAACGAAAAATATATATATTTTGGAGTAGACCCATATCTATGATATATATTTTTTTAGAATTTTTTTTGGTAGTGGAAGACCTTCAAAAATGCTTTCTGGACTTATTCACGTTCGATTTTGGTCGCATTTACTCAAATGTATTCATTTTTATGGTTTTTGTTAATCTTTCCTTTCGAAAACATTGTTGGACGATTACAAAATTCAATGCATTCGTACAAAAAATCCAACCTTAAATTCGTGTTCAATGGGTCAAAGTAACTTAATTTTAACCCTTTATACGATAATTTTACGTAAATTTTGAATTTTCGATTTCTTGTTTGATTTTTTTGAAAAAATCATAAATTACTGGTAGGTTCTCGTAAATTAAGACAAAAATTTCTTTTCGAAAATTTGAATAAAATGAACCCAAATAAGGTCAAGTTTGGAGTAATTTGGCCCACTAAACACGAATTTAAGGTTAGTTTTTTCGTGCAATGTGCTTGGAACTTTGCAATTACCCAACGATATTTTTGAAAGAAAACATTACCAAAAATCATAAAAATCAAGCAGTTCCAACAGAACATATTCTTAGGAACAAAAATATTCGAGTGAAAATGACTATTTTAAGCTGAAAAAATGAATAAAAAGTATGGTTTTTCGCATTTTTGAAGGTCTTCCGCCATCAAAAAAAAAATTCTAAAAAATATATATATTATAGATATGGGTTTACTCCATACCATATATTTTTATCGTTGTTCTAGGTCTAAAACAACATGCAGATATTTAGTTTTTAAATTTAGAAATACACGTTTTGAGATAAGAAGACGATCGAAAAATTTGATAAAATTTCCAGGGATGACCCACGATGTGGTCTATCATCCCTGCAAATTTGAAAAAAATCGACTGAGAATTGTGGTGTATGAAAATTTATAAACTAAATTCGTATTTTGTACAAATTTTAGGGCGATATCGAGAGGAGGGGTAAGGTGTGGAGCCAAAATTTTTACCAGTGACTTTTCAGACCATAGGGACCAAAGGAAATCCCCGCCAAAGACCGATTCATCCCCTCTGAACCAGTTACGCTCTTTAATAGAATAAATTGGCAATTCTGAAAAAAAAAATCTAAAATCGTACCTATACGAATTATCGTCTAATAATTGAATCCTTTCATCTCGATTCAACGGCCAATTTTTATAAATCAAGTTATCATCTCGAAATCCAGTCGGTAAATTATTCCAACTCGCTGCTTCCACTAATTTTGACAATGTATGCAATTCACTTGGTTTCTTTCATCGTTTGCCAAACGATAGAATAAACTATTACGAATGTTTATTCGCTCGTTTAAATTCTAATCAGAAATTTTATGACATTTATACCCATGTAAGGTTTCCTAATAAGTTGTTTTTTTCCCTACCACGGTTGCTGTTTATCTATGCATTTCTTCAATCGTATAAATTTATATCGTATATAACCATGCAAGTTGCATTTTAAAAACCATAAATTAATTACAATCAGCTATCAATATGGTTGTTGACCGATGCTCTTATACCGGCATCGTCATTTCATCATTTAATCGGAGGGGGGTAGGGACTTTCTCACATTAACATTAAATCGACAATACGTTGAAGAGGATTCGAATATGTAGTAGCAGACCAAGCACTGAGTGTAGGCTACATAAGAGTCAACCAGTAAACGATTATCTAATAGAGCTTTCATGTGTATGAATTACAATTTGCTCACAGAATTACATGTGAACTTTGAAGACAGGTCATAAAGGCGATGGTTATTTAATCTAGACTTTATGATCGTTCTATAGATATATACTAGATAGGTAAATATAGTAGGTATCTGTGTAAGTGTGGCGATGAAATATCTGCACAATTGCACATTTTTATTATACGTGGGTATTTATAAGCGATATATTTTTCGAAATTATACGAAGGGTCAAAGATCAACATTCTAATAGTATTTACCATTTACAGGATTCAATCGACAGAGTTAAATATTCGCCATGAACCATCTAGTCATTTGGTTGATCGTTTCGTGCGCGGTAGCGTATTGCGAAGCGAGTCTATTTTCGTGGGGTGGTTCGGAAACCAAAGAATCGAAACCAACCGGATATTTACCTATTTTAAAAGTTCACAAATACAACGGTATTCAAATAAATCCGATCCAAGGATCGTCGGTTTATTTGCCAAACGAACCGAATGATTCGAGTAATCTCGACGGACAAACGGTACAACTTAATCCGGAGCAAATTCAACAATTAGATTTGATCAACAGATTGGCTACATTTCTTCCAGCAGACGATAATTTGCAAGAGATGGATCTTAGCTCTGTACTACCTTACGTTGACTTAGTATCCGAAGACTCTTTGGAAAAGTTCAAGTCTACGGTTGAGGCGAGCAAACAAAAAGAGAAATCGAAAATTTTGAAAATTATTGATTTTCTTAAACAAATAAAAGAGAAAAAACTTAAACCATTCAAGTACGTAGCAAATTTAGGAAGTCAATTCGTCCATAAGAAGAAAAACTGGTTATTCGGTGCAAGTTCCACCACAACGCCCGAACCTTATACTGAAATTTCTACCCCTTACGCTCCTTACAATTTGAACTACAATTCGTATTCATTTCCGTACACAGCGAACCTTAACTCGTACACGACTCCATCTTCTGGACCACTATCGCCATCTTTATCACCGTTGTTATCTTACTACTCGCAGTATCCCAGCTATTCCATTAATACCGCTCAAACTTTACCTAGTGCCGATCAATTTCCTCCCAGTTATCTTTTTAATAAGCCACAAAAACAAGCCGTTGAAAGCCCAGGTGAGCTTTCCAAGTTATTTAAATTACCATTGAATGATTTGTCAACTGCAACAGCTCCTCAATTTCAACGATTTCCAGCTAATTTCCAATTCGCTTCAAATCTATACCAACAAAGTCCAGCCTCATTTCAAAATTCAATTCCTCAAACTCAATACCAATACCCATCTCAATACCCATCTTTATCAATACCCTTATCTGAACCAGCTCAAATTCAGTACCAATCTCAATATCCCGCTTTATCAACACAATCACCTGAACTAGCTCAAAATAAAATAGGCTACGAATACAAGCAAACTCCAGTCAGCAGCTTCGCAGCTCAAGATAACAACGCTATTCGTCAATTCGTTTCCATTAACCAGTCCGAACTACCATCGACCTCCGTTTTAAAATCCGAACCCATAAACGAATCACAATACTCTTTCCAATCTAATCAAATTCCATCTTATAACCCGTCTTACATCGTAGGAAAATCGAAAAAACCATCTGTCGCTTGGTCATATCCGTCATCACAAAATTCTAACCTGGAACCAAATAAATTCTACACGACGTCCAATAATGACTTAGCTACCGCTGGTTCGGAAAATGTTGAAAAAATTGCCGAACAAGCTAAACCTTCGAATGTGATGAAAAGTGATACGGAATCTTTGAAAGTGGACACGGTCACCAGTACAGAAATATCTGTTCTGAAATCTCAACAGCAAACCAGTCCCAAAAAAACCATGTTACGAAACGTTGCAGCAGCAAATCGTACGACGGTGGTTTATCCAACTTTACCCAAAGATGAAAATGTAAAAGGTACGTTGACGTGATATTTTCACGATATTATTAATAATGAAGGGATAATTAAACGCATTAAAATATTTTCAATTTTTTTTTTTTAACTGATTTCTGTTGAGAAGTAAAAGAACTTATTTACTATAAAGTGATTTCGAAATCAAATATTATATGGATTAATACATTAGTCTAATTGAAGAAATTATACGATTCAGGGTACAGTCAAAAATTCCTCAAGGAAGGAGCCCAAATTTTTTTTGTAATGTTGAGGTGACCCATGGATTTTTTTCGAAGCAGCTACAGAATAAAAATGTCATTTTTTTCGCATCTCAATTTTCAAAACCAGAAGAAATAGCGGAATGAAAAAGTTGGAGAATGGAAATATTAAATCTTCAAAAAATGCATTTTTCGAAGCTTTATTAAAAAAAACAGAAAATTTTCAAAACTTTTACCTCTAAATATGGGTACTCTTTTTCAATTTTTTTTTACTCCAGAGGACACGGAGAGATTTAACTCCCCTTCCCCCACCACCGTACTTGGCTACGCCACACACAAAATTTTGAGTTATTTTTACAAAAATTAGTATAAAACTTAAAAATTTACGAAATTCAAAAAAATTTAATTCAGGCAAACGTTATCTCACACGGGAATCACTCGAACTTGTCGGTTCTGATTAAAACATGAATTTGATAGATGAAAGAGCAAATTAAAAAACCTCTGCATAACTTTTCAGCGTTCAAAATTGATTTGAGCCGTTTTGTCGAGAGCTTCAAATTCAAAAATATAGCTATGCACGTGGAAAAATGAAAAACTTGAAATTCTTAACAATAAAAGAGAAAATAACAAGAAATCCACGTTTTTATCAATATTGAACCCCCCCCCCGCCTCATTCATTTTCAACAATTTTTGACAATTTCAAGTCCTGTAGTCGAATTTTGATTTTTTACTGAAATTTTCAAATTGGTTGGACATTGGTTAAACATATATTTGCCGGCTCAGATTAGCGAAAAAGCTTAATAAATTGATTCGTTATGCCAACAGTATGATGTAGACAAATTTTAAGCCACCGGAATTAATCATGTTTTGTCCCTTTTGATGGAAAGGGAGCAAGAGAGTGCAAATTTTGGTTTTTCAGCAATAGCTTCTCAAGTAAATGCACTTACGAAAAAAATATTAAAATCAAAGTTGTGGAGTATTAAAAGACGAACATTTTTACTTCCTTGACTTTTTTCGACAGGGGGTGGTGGGGAGGAGCTAGAGCATCCAAAAATAAATCACTTTTGAAAATCTCCAATTGACGCAAATAATTCTCAAAAAACTGTCTAATTCACGTTTACGAGCTTTTTTTTTGTGCAGAACTTCCCATTATTACATAGAATAAAGAAAACCCGAGATCGTTCCTTTTTTCTTAAGTGATCATGGGGGGGGGGGAGCTAAAGTGAAAAGAAGAAAAAGCGACACTTGGAAATTCCTGTTGAAATAAATAATTTGCACCTAGACGAGTCAGATATATAATTTAATGAGCTAAAAATCGAGTGAGCCCAATACAGGTATTTTTGGTGGTAGCAGAATTCGATTTTGACAGCCATTTGAGCGTTCGTCCCAAATTAGGCTTCCAAAGGGGAGTTCAAAATTCAAAATTTACCAAATTTTGAACATCGATGTCGATATACCAGGTCCAAAGTAGGCTGTTTTAATTGAGCGAAAGGTTTTAACTTTTAGACCCAATTTAGGCTCCAAAAAGGAAGTGTTAAAATTTCGAAAATTTGTAAAATCCATACGAATGGGTATCGGATTAGGTATATGGGTTTTTAAATGTGCAGTTTCAGAATTTTAAAAACATTAAGGTCTGAGACAATTTTGAAGCTTATAAATCAATACCAAAGTTCAAAATTTTCCAAATTTACTATTTTGAACGTTCCCTTTAGAAACCCAGTTTAAAGAGAACCCTTAAATCGTTGTCAAAAATCGAATTCCGCGATCACAAAAGCCCCCGTATTGACTGCAATCAATTTTTGGCTCACTGAACTTTATACTTGACTCGCCTAAGTGCAAATTCATTTCAAGAGGAATTTTTCTTAACGCTTTAGCTCCGACAAAATGGTCTTTAAAAAACAAAAATATTTATCTTTTAATGCTCTACAACGTTTGTCTGAATCAATTTTAAAAATTTTTTAGCATAACGGACTTACGACTTGAGACAGTGGTAGCTTTTTAAACTGCAGCCTCAGCACCCCATTTTGAAAAAAGGGGACATTCTTACATTTTTCTTATTTTACATAACAGCCCAAAAGTGAATTAAGCAGAGTTTTCAGGATTATTTACGTCAAATGTAGATTTTCAAGGGATTTTTTTTCTGGACGCCCTAGTTCCTATTCATGACCTCCGGGGGAGGGGGAGAGGAGTCAAAGAAGCGAAATTGTTCGTCTTCTGATACTCTACAGCTTTTGTTTCAACATTTTTTCCGTTGATGCGTTATTTGGGAAGTTATTGCCAAAATCCAAACTTAGCATCCCTTTAACCCCTTAAAAAGAAAGGAAAATTTGCATGGATTTTAGGGAAATTTTGAAATATTGAAATACATACTCTACAGAATCTATACACAAAATTTACGCTTTCCGTCAATTTTGATCTGGTTCAGACCTAAAAAGCCAGTACTAGTACTGTTTGGTACACATTTTAAAATTTCCCAAAAAAAAATCGACTGTACACTCTGAAATGACTGAAAATATTCTGAAATCGGTTAGAGAGGTTAATTTCAGGTAAGAATCAAGTTTTTAGCAGTTTCCAAACATATCATTGATTTTTTTTTAATTTTTCAAAATTTTACTTATTTTACAATAGGTAAAAAATACAAATTTGTAATCGTCACCGGGTCGTATTTTTTTAAAAACATTATTCTTCGATTTGATACACGTAAAAAATGCTACAACCAACGGAACTAAGGGCACTTTTGGTACACGTTTAAAAATTCTGAAAAATAATAAAAGTTCGACTGCAGGTCTCAAAATGCTGAAAAATGCTTAAGAATGTGTTTAAAAGGTTGATATTGGTCGGAAAATCATTCGTCAATAATTTTCCTTTTATTGTTAAGCATTTGAAAATTTTAATTTTTCTTGCAAAACTAGGCATACTTCTGAATTTTACATCTCCACCCACAAAAAACCCAAACCTACTAAAAATTTGGGTACTGGGTTTTTTGTCATGATCTTCATCATATATCTCAAAATTTCTTTCAAATTGATTCCTTTGTCAGATTTTTTCTCAAAAAAATGTCTAGCTTTTACACGTAGGTAGAATAATTTAATTTACTCTCAAGACGACTGAGAAAATTTTTTCAATGTACAAACCATTTAAAAATAAGTATAATCCATTTATTATTTTTTTTTTTTTTGCAATATCTAAAAAAACGTACGTCTATTAGAAAATCTAGCACTACATATTATGACAAAACTAATATCAAATTTGTATTTACATTCCAGATGACGGCAATAAATCATCATCAGTAAGCGGGTCAACGACAAATTAATGGTGAAAACTATACTATAACAAGTCGACGTATAATTATAGATTTAATTTATTGTTCACTGGGTACGAAATAATAAAAAATTATTTCGAATCAACATTCTGATGTAATTATTTTAGCATCTATGATGCAAGGTCAAGTTCACCTGAAATGAAGACGCTTTTGTCTCGCTACTCGATATCTCGTGTTTATAGTAATTGGATGCCAATTATTTAAATGAATCACTTACAAACTGGTTACCTACGTGGCCGCACATCAGGCACACATTACAAACTAGACGTCCAAATATCGAATTACAACACTAACACTGGCACCTAGCTACGCTGCAGAGGATCATTTCAAAGAGAAAGAATCGTATCGCATTTACTTACACGTACCTCTCTATATACGAGCATTAGAATTTCTTCTCACATTGACCTTCAAATATTGCCATTTTCAGCCTACTTGATAAATGAACTAAATCAATTAAAAATAAAAACAACACGTTCCAGTCTGCGGTTTCACTGCCTCGACTACTGGACTTTGATTATAGCTTATAGTGTTCTTTGCTGATTGAAAATGAACCTTAAACGGTTACTAGACACTCGTGCAATCATGAAATTATATTCAAAGAATTTTCTCCTGTCATTTCGAACGAACGATATACGTACGACAGGTTGTTGTTATTATTATTTTTTTTTTCTTTTTCAAGGTTCGATACGTCGTCGGCGTCGTTGTCGTTGACAACCTAGATAAAGAAGGAAAATCTTTCTGAAATGCGATTATGTTCCGGCAATACGAGATACCCAACGTAATAAGTTCTGTTATCAAAAATTAAGATCCGTACAAAAAAAAAAATCGATAAAATAAAAATTTAACGTTCCAATTTCAACAAGTTGAAAATACCAATGTACTTTAAACCTTAAATGCCAGACTATCACTAAATAAAAAATTGACCCACTGTACAATTTGGCAAGTTTAACCAATAATTGAATTATTAAACTGGCCACTTGAATTGAATGAAAAAAAAAATGCTCATCGGATTAAGGTTACTTATCTAAAATTGGCAAGCTAAATGGAATATACAGTAAGTACCTGTACCTATATAAAGATGATATTATTATTTCAATAAACTAAGTCATGGGTGCATTACATAACGACACATTATTAGCTTTATCGCAACGTTACATTGTTGACAAGCTAACGACCATTTATATAATTAAAACTGAAAGTAGCATTCGTATTATAAAACAGTATTTAATGCATAATTTGAAAACTAAACCAAAACTAACACGACTTTTTACTTTCGATTGCATCATTATCACGTTACTGATGAGAACGAAGGAAACCCCTATTAATTAGACGCAAGGTGTTTAACACCTAAAAAATATATACGTATTATTTTCTTTTTTTTAAATACTTTTTGTTAAGCTTATATAGCTAGATAAGTACGTAAATATTTAGTAAAATTATAATTTACCATTCTTTCTGTACGACTCTTCATTCGCCCACGTGCAAACTTTCAAGAAGAATTTCGTATTATGGAACTTTTTGAGATAATTTTTTGTGCTTTTCATTTCTTTCATTTTTGAAAATGAGAAAACACATTATCATTAAGCATTGCCTTAAGTATCATCGTATACTTCATACAAAATGTATGTTTAAAATTGGAGGGAGGGGGGGAGCTAGAAGTACAAATGATATATTACACCTAATAATCCTCGTAAGAAGAAAAAAAAAATTACACCAAAAATCCAACTCCACTTTCCTTACATAATATCTTCTTCCTGTCACCTAAATCAACCTTGAATACCTCTACAAAAACCACCAATGTACGTAATTTCCAATAGAAAAAAAAAAACTCTTACGTAGCGTTAAATATGAAAATAATATTTTCGCACCCGACCTACGATAAAGCCAACGACCTTGTAAAAAATTCGCACCCATAGTACGACGATATATATACCTAATAGAAAACGACAATATATTTATTATACGTATATACGAAAACTGCAAAGCGAATTTTAATTAGACCAGGTGGGGTAGTGGTGAGGTGGGCGCCCCGAAATCGAAATCAGGTTAAACTTATGGCGTAAATAGGCGGTTATGTGGCGCACGGCTGCTAACACCTTAGCCATAATAGCTTAAAAAATAAATCCTCAATATGTAGAAAAAATTACCTACCGCAGATAGTGGGAGGTAAGCTGGCCGTATATATATAAAAGATGTGAAAGTGAAATATTTTTTAATAGTATAAACAGAACGGTACTGTCCGAGTGAACCGGATCAATACAGTGGTGAAGAAGTGTTAAGACGTTTGATAACATAACTGGACCAAACGCGGTATACGGTAGAGACATTCTACCTGTTTTCGCCTGTATTTAGATACGTTTTCACCTTTTTATCGTATATTAATTTTAAGAAGCCGGCAGCTCAGCCATTAATCGAGGTGTTTATTTTAAATAATCAATTTTTGTGTATCAGTTTCGCGTGTTCGCGAGTTTTCTTACGTCGCCCACCGTTGACTGCATAAGCCTCGGATTCGATATGAGGACTTTGATATTGGTAAGCCGGTATTTTTTATTCATATTTTTTTTCTTTTTCCTTACCCAAAACTTTAAATACCGATCTACGATGATCGGTAAAATCATTAATATTCATTAGGTAATTTTTTTTACGTATATTTGTTCCATCGTTGGGTTATTCACTCGAATCTGGAAGCGGCTAAGATTATACGTAGACTTGGATAAACATTGTATCTAGATTGCTTGTAAATACCTAAAATAGTCACAGATAATCATAAAGTATAGAGATTTGATTTGTTGTTGAAAATTCCAAATGTCTTTTAAATTAGTATCTTATGTTAATAAGTTAAATAGGGTAATTAAAATTTGCAACATTGGCAAGCATGCGTCAAGTTGATGAAATTACCATTACACATAACCAAAGAATTTTCTCTTTAGAGTGCTTCCGAGTGATGTCGGATAATTTTAAATGGGTATCTAGTGACCCTTTAACCGGTTCTCACATACAAAATAAATCTTCAAACAATGTATTCTTCTATCTGTTCTTAAATTCGATTATACTTACATAGATTCATTGTGTGGTTTCATTTAAAAAAAAATAAAAAAGGAATTGGGGGGGGGGGAGAGAAGATGACAAGAGAGCGTTTTTGTTAATTATAATAATCTACAGAAAAAAAACCAATATCAATTTTCTGTTTAAAAATTATGTTTTTCATTTTTGTACATAGCTTTCTGGCAATTAAAGAAACATTTCAGGTCAATACGGTTCTCGAGTTAGAAAACTTGAAAATTTAACAATTTAAATTTACTTCCACGACATTTTGAGAGCACACTTTGGGAACTTCTATTTATACATTCTTTCACAAAGTTGTGGCCGAACAATGAAAAAAAGATAGCAAAAAAAATATAAATAAAACAAAAAAATAAAATAAATATTATACATCTTTTGATATTAAAAAATGAAAAAAATAGAATGAAAAAAAAAATTAATAAAATAAAGAAAAAATGTAGAATGAAAGCAAAAATAAACGAGTAAAAAAATCAATAAGAAAAATTGAATGAAAAAGTATTAAATAAAAATGCCCTTTCTAATGAATGACGTCAACAGTAACTCGATAATTTTTAATTGATAAAAAATCATAATCCATTCACGTCTTGACCAAAAGGAACACTTTTTTCAATTCTCTCAAAATTTTTAATACCAATTTTAAACCGAATAATTACATAGGTTTTTTGCAAAATTGCTCCTCCCAACTCAGTAGCTAACAATTAAACTTTTGAAGTTGAAATTGATTTATTGTCCTCGGTAGAAAGCAGTTTTCCTTATTTGTCAGTTCAGTTGACTAAATTCTAAGAGAATAAAATTTTTAATTTCAATTAAAGCAGAAAAAACAGACAAAATAGACATACAAAAATTTTCGACTAATATTTTTTGATAATGTAAACAAATCTATTTAATGGGTCTCGTCTTCCCTTCACTCTCTCTGCTTACAATCCAGCCTCAATTTAGCTAGCACTATAATTATTATAAATTTATAATTAAAACTACCTGCCAGCATATAATTAGATTACCTAGACCAACTTTCCCCTTTCCCATTCTCATAAATTTTGACAAATGCCTTTAAAATTAACATTCCTAGGAAATAAGAATCACATACAGTTCGAAAAAAAACGAAGTAAGAAAAAAATGTATATTTAAAAATTCGGGTGGGGGGGGGAGGGGGTCGACTTGACTTTGACTTACCCAAATTGGTTTAAAATTTCAAAATTTGTATATAAATGGAGAAAAAAATGTTTTAATTTTTTAATGGATAATAATTTGTTTTAGTGGACCACATGAAACCAAGAAAAATGTTTTCGATGTTTTCTTTACTTTTTGAGGAGGGGCTAAGGTATTAAATTATGTTTAAAAATTGAAACAATAGTTTATTTGGATTTTTTTTTAAAGAAAATAATAATAAAAGTACAAAATTCTACGTATAATTTTTGGTAGTATTGTAGAATATTTTTTTGGTCTCACGTGGTTCATTATGACACAATAATACTGAAAAAAACAAAACAATGGGAAATTTTTTTTTCAATTTTTACATAAATTTTGAAATTTTAAAGAAATTTGTGGTGGGTAAGAGTGAAGTTGAAGACCCTAAATTTTTGCCACGTTTATTTGGAGTCGTTTCACAACTTTTTTCTTCACACCCTGCAACTTTCGAAAAAAACAAAAAAAAAATTAAAATAGAACCGCCTTAGTACGAGTTGGTAAGAATTTTAGACGAATCAGAAACACCAAATAATTTAAAAAAATCTAAAATTATCAAACATTTCACGTAATTTATAATTAGGTATATAACGTTGAAAATAATTAAAAGCAAAATCATTTCGCCTTTTAAATTGTTGTTTTTATACATTTATCACGCAGTCGCATTTATTATAACAACATCAGCCATCCACACAAGTAAGAAAAATATGAAGAACAAAAATTTAAAAAGTAATTTAAAATAACGATTCTCGTATTGTTTTCGAACCCGCAAACCTACACAATCTTCGATGGTAGTTACATTTGTCCAAATGTTATTTTCTTATCAACTAAAATAATCGTTTAATGAAATTTTCGAAGCAAACTGAAAATTGAATTTTCCAATTTGAAAATCTGCTTCGGTTCGCTAGCATTATCTCTATTTTTAGATTTTTTTTTTCTCATTCAATTACGCCTTGTTGTACTTTCACAATACTTTAAATTTCACTACTTCACTTTGCGAGATTATTTTTCGATCAGTCATCGTCTTTTTATAGTTTGAATAACGCACTTATATACGCGATATTACCCTCAGGCCTGAAGGCGCACGAAGACTCGAGCATCACAAATGCAAACTACTTACATATAATTCTATATACACCTATTCTTTATAAATATAATCGGATAATTTGAAATTATTAGCTTTAATTTTCTCAGCATTCAGCGACTTGTTCCATTTCTAAATTGTTTACAGTCGAATGAGACAATTCGAAGAAAAGTTGTGTCTTTTCCGAAGAATTTCTCGACAAATTATAACGTGTTTCGTGTCTTCGTGTACAATTAGAATTACATATTATAGAATGATTAAACGCGAACCTATAACCACAATTATCTTCACCAGGACAAATTATCTTTGGTACACTTAATAAAGATACAAGTCGACATGATAATTTCACGTAGAATTAAATAGTCGTCTAGTGCTCAACTCGCCATCGACAAACGACAAGCTTTACACCGAGCAGCATTTACGTATCTACAATCGAATTACATGTTAATTATTACATGAAATATTATATCTCTGCCAGCGAAGACGTCGAATTAATAAATTATAAACATTATTAATTACAATTGGCATAACTCCGCAGTAAAACTAGCTTCGAAGTAGTTATTTGTTTAGGTGACAATTAAGAAAAAGGTGATAAGTTTTTTCAACACCTTGTCTAATCGATTACACGATGTAATCACACTACCTTACTTTAATATTTATTTGGTCCCGCTGGTATGCCCAACACCGGACTTGTTCACTTCGAATGACTCGGTGCATTTCTTTTGCTATTTGACAACACCAGTAACTATAAGTTATACCCTGGACCTACCCACATCGCACATTTTCTATGACGAATAATAAAAATTTATCAACTTATTTTTCAAATGAAAGGTATAAATTTTTTTCGATTTATCAAATAAGAAACTGGTATCTGTGTAATTTTTCAATCACGTTGAAAATTTGATACTATGATTTGTTTGATGTATAAACAAACATCGAATAAGAAATTACTTATTGATGCTCCGCCCCTTGAAGTGGAACTTTTCAAATCCTGTATTCTACCTGCAAATATCAATTTTTCGTAGGAAATATACGGCTCAACTGACTATCCAAAGACATCTAATTTCTAGAATATAATTTTCTCGTTGAGCAAGATGTTTAAATAATTCGAGAGTCTAAAAGTAATTGAAATATTTCCATCAATCTCATCTTTATCATTGGCTGATCTGTTCTTGCATAAGGCCAATTGCATTGTATGCTGAGAAGTGGAATTTCATCTTACTGTAGCTTCTTCTTTGAATTTCTTCTGATCAATTTTTAGCCTGATTTTCTGTCTCATTGTCAATGAAAACCAAACCATTATTATCTATTGGCTACCAGCGGATGGGATGAGGGGGAGAGAAGCATCAACACGATCGCTTTTGGAGTACAAGAAGACCATTAATATTATTTTTGACTGTATCAGATATTTATTCCTTTTTACTCTCCTCCCCCCATCCTTTACTCATTTTGATACTGACCAAAATCGCTCAAATTTGGGTAGTAGGCTTAGATTGGCAGCAGACTTAAGCAAATTTAATATTTTCCAGTGAGAATGACCTTGGTCCAAAATTCACCAATTCCCGAGTAAAACTGCGTGACATATCCTAAAATCAGCCTCCTACGTCAGTCAAGAGGAGAGAAATTAGAGTTCATCCCCTTTTTGACCTGGAAGAAAAGCTGTTCCGTGCATATTTCCCCTTCACATTGAAGTAGTTTGAAATTTTGCATGCATGTTTAGTAAAGGTCCTTGGTGTGTCTTTTGGAGGTTTCAACTTTTTAGCCCCCTCCCCTCAATGCGGCGAAATTGCATTTTTTTTGCCAGTTTTTCCTTTCGATCATAGTTTTTATTATTTTTCAAGTTTGTGCACGCACCAGAAAGTTGAAATTTAGTATGTACATTTAGAAGAGGCTCTAGATTTCCTTTTGGAAGGTTTTGACTCTTCAGTCCCGAAAAAAGTAGTTTTTTGAGCAATTTTTCTTGTTTTTTTGAGTTGGTGCCTTCATTATTTCCCTCCAAATTGAGGTGGGTTTGAAATTTGGTACATATATAGACTCAGTGGAGGTCCTAGATGCGTGGGGGAGGGAGTCTCAGCTATTAATTACAATATCTGTTTCGCAGTACTAAAAGACAATTACCACCATTTTTGGCCATGTCAGGTATTTATTGTTTTATTTTTTCTCCCCAAAGACTGAAATCTTTCGGCTCAGTTTGGCGGCGAATTAGATATATATGAGTGGGGATGAACTTGAATCGAAATTCAGTTATGCCTCAATTTGGGGAAGGGGTGTTGACAGGTCAAAAACGCCAAAATTGCCTCTTTTTAAGCCAATAAATAGAAAATCAAAAGTTGTATAACATATCCAAAAATCAACCTCCCAAGTCAATGAGGAGGGAAGATATGGGAGTTCTCCCCCTCCAAATTGAGCTAGGAGCTTGAAATTAGGTATGTACGTTTAGTGGTTGTCCTAAATGTTCCTTTTGGGGGGGTCTCCACTTTTCAGCCCCTTTCACCCTCTCACAGCCCAAAAAAGTGATTTTTTGGTCGTTTTGTCTTATTTTTTAAATTTGTTCCTCGCATAACTCCCCTCTAAATCGAACTAGAAAGTTGAAATTCGAGTAGATACATTATATTCATTCTGTGCCACTTGGCTTTTCTTTATGCTAAGCCGTATTTTTTCAACTCTCAGGAAAAACAAAAATTCGCAAATTTTCAAATCAATAATTTGACCGTTTTTTAAAACAAATATTAATCATTTTCATCCTATTTCTCATGTCCCTCATTTTAAAAATTTTCATTTTTTTGTATTCAATTTTCATAAATTCTCTATATTTTTTTGAAAATTTTCCGCACTTGATGATTTATCAATTTTTTTTTCAAATTTTCGTGACTCGTAAAGATCCCAAAATTTAGGCAAGAATATTAACTAACTATTCAAACTAAGTATCTAGCACTTTAGTCGACGGTTATAGATTCAAGTTTTTGATTCAAATCTCAAGCAAACAAATTTTAACATACTCTCTCTGACGCAGTCCCCATCAATTTACATGGAAATTCAATGGTCAAAAATTTCAACTTTTTGTATCCAAATTGTATCAATTTTTTCCAACTCCTGGTACAGGTTCAGATTTCAAATTTTTGTGTCCAAATTGTATCAATTTCCTATCAATTTATATGGAAATTCAAAGAGCATTGGAAAACGATTAATAACCACAAAATATTATGAAATGTAATAAAAATTAATCAAGAAAAATATCAATCGTCATTTTAATTCACGTTTTCTCCCCGCAGCGAATGCACATTTTTCATCAGATTTCGTCTAGATCATCTGATGGAAAAAACTTGAAATTTATTAACCATTAAAATTAAGCAGTTGGGTTGAAGAAATGGATGTGAGAAGGAAATTTCATTAAAACTGATAATTTTAATCTGTACCTATATATTATTTCTTTTAAGCTCAAGCATATTCAAACGTTTTACGATGTAAATTCATGAATTACCATACTTCACTCAACAGAACGAAACAAATTCTTAGTACTTGTTGTTGGAAAAACGTTCAATAATCGAAAATAACATTCAAAAAGGTTGAACTAAATTAATTCACCTTATCATCGTTTAGTCCTCTCATTTTACTAATCGCTTCTTGTATCTTTAGCTCGTTTCGATCCTCGATATAAATTTTAGTTTGAAAATTCAATTCGATTAAATCAAGAAAATTTTATATGAAACTGCTTCATATCCTTCAAGAAAAAATATATCAAGTATCATTAAGAGTAAAAAATATTAGAACATGTTCAATATTAGTTTATGTTTACTTATGGATTCCACCAACCTATCCAACTCAATTTCATCGAATGTAAGCGATGATGTAGATCGCCTTTTCGTTTTTGAATTTAAAGAATGAAACTTACCCTTAAGAATAACCATGTTCAATTCGTTAATGAAAGATGAACGAGAGGACTTCAAACCTTCAAACGCGATGTATAAACGATAACAACAAGCACAACGAGAAAAGTATTCTAAATTTCTGGGACGCCATTTTGAAAAAATAATTTCAAATTTATCCGCATGGAGCGCTATAATACTGTTGATTTTTATTGCTAAATCACGAAGAACACTAAAAGTATCAGTTTTGCTTTTTCCATTTGTCACAAATTTTGCTGCTCGTGTATAATATTACCAATTTCTAAGGTTATGAAATCCATGAAAAAAACTTCTTATATAATTCGGTGAAATTTTTCACACAACTAGTACCCTTTGTATTTCGATGACTTCGGTTTATAGATTCGCTGGAAGATAGTTGCATAGAATGAATTCCCATCTTTTATATTACTCCTAGCTTGACTCTGATTTTGACTACATTTATTGACATTTGTTTTAGATATGTATTGACCTAGACAATTTCCAGTCATTTCATAACTTATCTTTCCGTTATTGCAGGGTATATTATGTTTTTTCAAATATTTCAGGATGGTCTTCTCAGTAATTAAAATCGACACACCATGACATCATATATATTGACTCTGAAAATCAGGTCGACTTGAAAATTTAAAACTACCCTTATTTTTCGCTAATGCCAACTTTAGTGGTGAAATATCGAATAATTTCTCAGGAAGTAACATCGAATATCGATCATATACCTCCTTACTTGCACATATATCTAATATTTCTGACATTCATACACATTACGTAACATTTTCCATACCAAATATCGACACTCACACCGGCACACATTAAAACGTGAATTATAAGTAGGTGCTTCGATAGAATGGAGATTTATTCCGGATTTTTGAATATTTTTTTTTAACGCAATACTATATTTGAGATAATTAACGATTTTACATTTTCAAAAATCTTTTCGTCGCGTAAAATATGGCGATAAAACATTCATTAATTAAACTCACTTCGCTAATTAAAATATACGTACGCCCGTATAAAACCAAAAAAAAAAAAAAAAAAAAAAAAAAAAAAAAACATGATACAGCAACAAATGAAAAGCTTTATCATCGCCATCAGCAGAAACGAAAACCTCATCTACGTATACGTTCATAAACAAAAGATAAAAACGCCCCGAAAATTTGTTATTTACTCAGTTGATATTTTCATTTTGAAAAATAACTTGGCCAAATTCCAACATTTGCTGCGTTTACAAAGCATTAAAAAAACTTAAAACATTATTTATGGGCACCGCAAAAGCGCCGAATATACCGAGTACCACAATCTGAAATTCGAACATTTTTCTTCGGAAATTTCGCATTAAACCCACGTACAAGTACGAGCATATCGTACTCGTAAGTACCCGTGTGTAAGTTTTTATCATCGAAAATAAGATCCTAAATCTCTTATAAATAGTGCCATCTAATATACGGGTAGTTACGTCAACAAGAGAAAGATTTATATATGTAATGTATAGACAGATAGACTAAGCAAACTATCACTGAGTAAAATTCGTGCAATCTTTATATGCTATAAATGATGATGCTGTAGAATGCAATTTCATCTCAAGTATTCTATATACGAATCAGTTTTTTTTTTTTTTTAACATATAAAAATTCTATTTATCTGACAGAAAATTATAAGATCGATTTAAACTAGATGTGTATATGCGAATTAAAATATAATTAGTTCGTTCTGCAGGTACAGGTTGGTCTTTAGCAACATTTTATAATCCATCGGAAAGCGAAATTTTCGACGCGTAGAAAGTCTCGACTCGAGAGATACTTATCAACGTTTTATTCGCGGATAAGACGAAATTACCGCCGCACCGCTTGCTTATTCTATACACACAAAGTAATGATAAATGTATCCATTTTGTAGAAAGAATTCATATAGAATACGTAGCTTCTTTTTTGGAGCTCTTCCATCGTCTTAATTTCTCGACTATCAAAATAACGAAGCATTTACGTTCACAAGTCACGAGAGACGCTTTTCTAAAAAAGCTTTTACACTCGAGTAACTTTTTTCAAGAATTTCACCATCATATACACGCGTTGTGATAAACCAAACATAAGCTTCCACCATAAAAACTTATCATCGCGGAAATAAAATGCGAAAAAAAAAAAAAAATTATAAATAAACTTTCTCCGCGATTAATTTTAATCAAAAAGTATCCACATAGTTTCCACAAACCCGTGTTTTTTTTTGCAATTACGTGGGTGGGCTGGTTACATCAAAACCATTAATATTTTCAAAGTAGCACAAATTGTATTGCAAAATACGCATATTATATATAACAGGCTGGCTATAATACAAATGGAAATTCTTGTTATTTTTCTACCTTTACTTATTAATAGAATCTCGATCAAATGGTAATTAAACAATAACAAAAACTAATCGCCAATACAATTTAAAAAAAAAAAAAAAAAACCAGTTCGTAGGAGGAAAAACGTGCCAAAGCGTGTGTCCATAAGCACAAGTTATAGGAATGTGTTTTGATTACGAAATCTTATATTGGAATAATTTCTAGGGCAGATGGGAGCATATTATTACACGTTACATTTGTATACAAAATGATTATGATAATCGAATACTTTTTTTTTAGCATTAAAAAAAAAATGCCAAGACGACACGATACACGACTTCGACTCTTACGCATTGGCAAACTTGATTAACTTCTTCATTATAGACTCGTATGTTTTATCTCGTTTGACACTAATTAGTCGTCTGGTTTAATTGCTCTTCGACGAGATTTAGTAATAAGCAAGCAACCATCGATCGCGCTGTGTACACGGAAGAAGATGGGTATTGAATATAAAATCAGGTTTGCGGGTGGACTAGAACACCTACCTATTTTTCTACTAGGTAACCGGGTAAACATGCTGACCAAAGGATTTACTTGGTTTTGAATTAGGTAACTTTAACTTATCAAGTTCAATCAATACGCACACGCTCGTGTTTTATAACATAGGTAGCTAAACATTTGATATATTTTTTTTTTGTCTTACCTTTTGATATACCGGATACGAAGCGAAGATGTCGTTATCGATCATTATTTTCCTTATTTTCTGTACAAGGTAGCTATGTGATAGCTGATTTTGTTGACATCGTTGTTCCATACAAATTAAAAACAATTATAAAATTTTCCATCAATTATGGACGACGACGACGACGATTTCTCCTCAAGATGTTTGATCTGTAAAAAGAGAAATATAAAACATGTAAGTAAGTACTACAGGATGATGAAAAATCAACTATACTGTAATGCCCTATAAAGAGGAAGTTACAAATTCATTTCTACTCTTCGCATTTGTAGTAGTTTTTTCACAAATCAAAATCATTCAATTACTCGTACGAGCCACGTTTTCAAATAATTTTTTTGATTTCATCTTTGTCTTTCACTTAGGCAGGTATCGCTCTAAATCGTATTCGTCTTATTTTTTTCATACGAGGAAAAAAGTCATCAAAACTGATTCTTTCCTCTTTTAATTTTTTTCAAATTCAACTTGAAAGCTTTCTCGAATATTCAGTGAAAATATTTAGAAAAAGAAATACATAACGCAAAAGGATATAAGTAGACAGAAATGTCTCAAATTGAGGGGAGAGGAAAGGGGGATTCACACATCTTTTTTCTGAAGATGGGATGAAATTTGAACATTTTAATAAAGTGGATACGGTATTAAAAAAATTCTTTTTTGGTCTCAATACACCGAAATAAAGTGAATAATAATGAAACGTACACGTATGCCCAAAGGATTCAAGTTTAGAAGATGAACTTCGTGTAGCACAAATTTTTGAGGATTTTGTGTTCAAAGGGCGTTCAGGTCATTAGTAATGTAAATAAATGGGGGGGGGGGGGGTTAGATTTGAACCACCAAAGCGATTTTTTTCAGGTGAAAAAGCAGTAAAATTCATTCAGAATTTAGAGCTTAGAAATACGTTACTGAAATAACATTACAGCAAAGCCCTACTCCTTTGAAGAAGAACGTTTTTTTTACGCCATTGCAACCCCCCCCCCTCCGTTGGTAACGACATCACTGAATATCCAAGTTTTGTGAATTCTCGTCACCTATCTATCAACCTATTAAAAAATTATGCGAAAGAGAGGGGGGAAGGAGCTGAAAATGTTTTGCAAGGAGTTATATGAGATGAAATAACTTGGCTATAATTTCCATTGTTGGAATCTGTTTTCGGAGTCTAACAAGACCATAGAAAGAATTTCTGGATACGTCATGTATTTATTATACTGTCAATGAAAACTAAGCTGTTCCGGTCAATCGACCTAAGGTGGCTGAGGACAAAAATATCAAAAAAATCTCCTATGGGATCTTAGAAGATCATATTTTTAATTTTTTTCCTTCGAAACCGATATCATTTACTCCACTCGATTCCGATCAAAATCGCTCCAATTCGGTAAACAGGCTTCGTTTTGCGGTGATTCAGATACATATGGGTGAGGATGACCTTTGCTCAAAATTCAGCCGCGTCCAAAATTGGAGAAGAGGGTGCTGAGGGGCAGAAATCTCAAAAAAAAAATGTTCCTTTTTGAGCTAACCGATAGACAATGCAAAGCTGTATAACATATCCTAAAATCAGCTTCTTAGGTCAATTAATAGAGGAGGTATGTGGGGTTTTCCCTTTTCTGACCTTCATTCCTCCCCTATCACACCTCAAAATTGAGCTAGGAAATTGAAATTTAATATGCAGACTTGGTAGGTGTCATATATGTCCTTTTTGGGGGTTTTGACATTTACTCGGCTTGATACTGATCAAAATCGGTCAAATTCGCGCAGGGCTTAAACTAGCAGGAGATTGAACATATATGAGTGTGAATGAGATTTACTAAAAATTTACCCATGTCTGGGCTGCCAGATGATAAAATTTGCCACATGCATTACGTAGGGGTTGTGAATGTGCCTTTCAGAGGTTTTGACTTTATAGTCTCATTGCAGGCTTTTCAACTCAAAAAAAAATTAGTTTTTCGTGTTGGTTTTTTCTGTTTTGTTGGCAACATTTTTCAAGTTTTCATTATAAATTGGTTGGTAATTTAAACATGTACACTTCGACCAATTTGAGCCATACTTGTAAATGCATTCTTGTATTTGTATTCCAACATTCTGTTTTTAAAATATGTTCAGGGTAACTATTTAACAAAATTTACAAAAATAAAAACAAAATGGGTGCAACTTCCTCACAAAACGAATACGTTTTTTTTTTCAATACCACTTTACAAGACATTCAGGCAGCCTTTACATACATTACTTCCGTCTCCTCCATCTACTCAAAACACATTCCATTTCTTCATTATTTATATAAAAAAAAAAAAATGTTTTAAATATAAATAACAAGAAACGATCGTATAGCATGTAACTTAAAATTTTCATATTCGTGTGCACTTGGTGAAAATTCCTTCATTTTCAGCCAAAAATTTTCGATTAATTTTGAAAATAAATTTTCAGAACAAAAATTATAAAAATTACATTTAATGATAGAAGACTCTGGTTGAATTTTCTTCACTACAGATCGAAGGCAAGAATTAATTAGTTTTCGATATTCATAGTAAATGTTGATGAATTTTGGTTTCCAATAACTATCTTTTTTTGCTCACAATGTTTCAAATGTTATTTCAAACCGATCTTAAATTTAATGGATTCTAAAGGAACGATTAAAATTTAGAATATTTTAATATAGATTCAAAATTTCAGTCGGCATTTGATTTGAATGAAAGTATTTTATGTACTTATAAGAAGTGGGTAAGCATGTAAAAAAAGAAACTATCTAAATAAAACTGCCTATTTTTTTAAACAAACTTTCGTCTAGACAATCTTACTAACTTATTTACTAACAAAGTACACTTCTTTTAAACTTTCACATGGAATAGAATTTATATCACGGATACTTTCGCTGATGTGATATTGGTTTAATTTTTTTTTTTTTTTAATACAAACATTTGTTTCAATTTATTTTTACTTTCTGTACATAAGTAAATAATAATCTTATTAATCCAATTAGAAAAATTTTTCTTTCGTTTGAAATAAATTTCGAACTAATTTGAAATTTTACTTTTATTTGAAGATAATTCGAGACTTGAAATATTTAGTCAATTTCTCGAGCAAAATAAGTAAAGTAACAAGAAACATATCAGCATCAAACCATGAAACTCTCACCGGACATTGTATGTTAATCTGATAATAATTATCGTTATTAAATTAAAATCAAATAAGGTTAATTTAAATTCCAGTAAGCTTCGTAGTTAGTTAGATAGTTAGTGAGTGCGTAGGCAGATATTTTTACATAATTTATAAAAATTGCCTAAATAATTTACACTTGTATTTTCCCTTTTTATGAAACTCTCCGGACTATATTGTACATTTTTTATATTCAAGCATAACGTAATACGTATTTAACAAATTAGAATTTTTTCTTCATTATTATATGCAATAAACGTCTCGACGCACTTGTTACATTACGAACACAGGTTATGATCATCGATTCACGAATACCATATGAATATTCAATTATTTTCCTTTTAGCTTTCTTCCAGTAAGCTTACTACAGAGAAGATTACAAATCATCTAATTAAGTAATATGTAACACAGTCCTCACCGCATCGTACGAACGATATGAATAAATTTATTCATATTTTTACTAATAAAAATGTACCAACGTAAGAAGAATAAAATACCGCGGAATTTTCGTAAGCTATTTCATTATTCAATTTTTCGAGGAACTGTTCGCGAATATAGGCAGAATATGCGTAATAAGAGTATACAGTTAAGTATTCGTATACGGATATTTCAACGAGCAAAAGAATTCATTACAATAGCTATTTTAAAATACGTGGTAGGCAGATTCGAGTGAAAAGTAAATTAAAAATAGATCCAAAATATTATCCTTTTTAAAAATATTTTTTACGGTCGCCGCCGTACAACAAATACTCTTACTAGAGCGAAGTTTATTCGAAAATTACGGTTAAATCTAGAAGCGTAGGGAAACGTAAAGCTGATTAATCAAACACGTAGTTAATTTTTCATATTTAAGGTTTAGTTTAACTTTCGAACAATATTGTTTTAGTTTTTATACATAAAGTAACTAAGGTGGTGGTGACCGAATAAACCGAGGTAATTCCGTATTCCAAGATATAGCGCCAACTTCCAGCCGCTTTAGGGCAATAAAAAGTTAAAAATAACAATTTTTTTCGCCAACCTATAACCACAAGAAGGCTACGTTCTCGAGTAAAGAAGGCGAATTCATCGAGACGAAAAATTAAAACGAAATTTTCAATAGTTCGCCGCAGATTCGTCGATTCGACTAACCGCCAAGAATTGTATATCTTGCAGGTGGTCAGTTCACTGGGAATAGCATTTGGCCGGCCCGAATTACCAGTTGGAGGATACAATTCAGGTGGAAATGGCGGCGGAATTCAGCTAGACAGCTACGCAGCTCCGATCGGAAACGGTAACGGAGGATCTTTTATTACGGGCGGTGGAGGAGGCCCAGCTCCACAATACGGACCACCGGCTCAACCGGCCCAGCCGCCGGTTATCCATAAACACGTGTACGTGCACGTGCCACCTCCGGAGCCAACGTATTACGCTCCCAAACGACCCCAAGCTCCGCCGCCACCACCTCAGAAACATTACAAAATCGTATTCATCAAAGCTCCAACGCCACCGCCGCCACAAGTGCCAGATATTCCAAATCTGCCACCGCCTCCTGAACAGAAAACTTTAATTTATGTATTAGTCAAGAAACCCGACGAAGCTCCTGAAATTACCATTCCAACTCCGGCGCCAACGCAGCCATCTAAACCAGAAGTATACTTTATTCGTTACAAGACTCAGGTAAGATATTTTCGTTTCTCGTATTTCAAATAAGTATTTCTAGCGTCGAACGTACTGTACATGAAAGTGACAACCTGTTACGGTTAATGTACTTGTACTTCTGTATCTGTGCCCAGTACCTAGCTATCTCTGCTGTAAAGATTCAACTCAGACCTTAAAACGTATGTATGTACCTAGACCGCGTGACGGAAGGTTATTAACGTCTTGAGAAACGGTGGTTAATCGTTGAGACAATTAACTCGGCTTGTTTATCGCGCCTCGTTACAAACATATAGCAAAAAAAAAAAAAAAATAGATAAATTTAATGAGGAAGCGGATGAGTAGAAATACATCGTTGTTAGGTACCACTCTCAGCATCATGTCGATGCCGATGTCGTTGTCATTTGTTTGCACTACACGGCTAGCTACAGATACAGTAGGTGCCCACCAATGACGTAACATCGTCCCTATTCATATCTCTAAACTCCACAGCGTGATTGTGCACTTTTCTTTTTTTTTTTTCACTTCCACTTCTAGCACACACGGTGTTCGAATTTTCAGCTCTGTAACGTTTCTACCTTTACCTATGCCTATTTTAGCACACGATTTATACGTATCAGCTTTGTTTTGTTCAGCCACCTACATTTATAATGTCATTTTCATAAAATTATCGTGTGTAATTCCAGCAGCTACGAATGCTCGCGTGCAATTTGCGAAACATCGATATACATCTGAACTTTCTTCCATTCCTCACGAACTAGATGCACCATTTCTCGACTCCAAACGCACAACTGTTAGGTCTCTCGAATGTTTTACTTTATTGCTCATTCTACGGCGTTGATAATACAATCAGAAAATAATAATAAATTGTTCATAATCAGTACAGTCCAACTTTCAAAATACCACAACGTTCTCTCATCGTTTATCAGATAAAGAAGAAAAATTACATACACGATGCGTCTATCTTGAAGTTTGAAGGGTAAATAATGATGGGAAATTTTTTGATTTTGATAAACACAATAGTAAATTTTGAATGTAAACAAAAAAATTATCTGCTAAAATTGCATATCATCAAAACTATAGGAGTTAAGTAATTTCCTCTAAATGGATTTTTGAGCACAGTGCACAAGTTTTAAGAAATGGTAAAATAAAGTTAATATTATCCAAATTTACGATAAAATTATACTCTAACCGTAGGCTTCGTTAGAATTAAAAATATGGGCCCTCCGCCTCAATGAGCTTTTCTGATTTTTCGAGATGAGAACTTCTGATGGTTGGTGGGATGGGGGTGTACATTTTTTTCACTGAAAAACTCGTACATCCAACAAAAGAAAAATCTTAACCATTTATTCGAGTATCTTCTCTTCCCAAAGAAAGTATCCAAATTTTATCCAAACAGTGTAGTGGGACATAAATTTTTTTTGTGAAGGACGAAAGACAGTTTTTTGAGTTTTCAAGTCAAATAAAAAAAATAATAGTCATAAACATGCCTACACAAAGAGAGAGATTAAAAAAAAAAAGAAATTTTTGAAAACAGTTTCGATTTCAAATCGCAGATAAATATGACACCGATCTTTCCGCCTCCCTTGATTCAGCAACTGATTCACCGTAGACTGTAATAAAATAAAAATGATAGGTACTTTAGAAATGAGTAAAATAATATAATAAAAATAAAGTATAAAACTTGGGGGGAAAAGGGGGAAACTCGAGTAAACTGGAAATAAAATTTTGGAAGGGTTATAAAAATGGGATTGAGGTGGGGGGAGGGGACGTTGGAATTTTTTAAAGAATGGCCAGGTCTCTCTAGCCCGTCCTTATCGACATATTTATTTCTAATCTTCAAAAACGATTGGCTTGAAATTTTGCATCGCTTCTTTCAAAACGAATGTCGAATAAAAAGAATTATAACAAAATTTGTAGATTTACTTTAAATTACTGCAATTTGAACTTCGGTGAAAATGTTCAGGAAATTACGAAACGTAGCTGAAAGCTGTTATACTTTTGGGTACCATATCCAAAATATTCTTAAGAGCGAATAATTTGTTTAGAAAAAGGGGATTTTTCAATTTACACAAAATAAGGTTGTGTTCGACTTTTCGCAAGTTTCTCAATTTTTTTCATACATTTTTCTGGAGCGATAATTTTACCCCATTTAAACAGCCATATACCTACTTGTAAAGTCATTCAAAAATAAAAGAGCATTATGTTTACAGTATTACTTGAAAGTGTGGCAGGGGGTTTAAGCCTTCCAAATTTTGAGCCACCTCTTTTAAATGTTTTCATGACAATTAAGTTAGTGATAATTTGTGCGGCTAAACACTGTGAAATGCCATTTTTGGAGGTCAATTTGGACCTTTCACTATTGGATTTGCAAAATCTTCACCAGAAATATAAATAAAAAGATTTAGTCCTCACTTTCGCCTATACTTACTAAGAAGGGAACCTTCTCAACTGCCCGGCTCTGATTTGAGCGAAACGAAGCTGGATGTGATGAGCGTGTCCAAAAACCCCTAGAACTAAATTTTCAGTTTCTGCTGAAATTCATTATTGAATTTTTGTCAACCTGATAAATACAGCAAAAATAAGATATTTTACAAAATATGATCTGTTGAAGTCATAATAGAGAAAATTAGGTTACTACTTAATATTGACCACCCGAATCGATTTATATTTCTCAGTTATTTTTTTCTTTATGGTTTAAAAAAATTAAAAAATTGAATAGGTTGAGATATTCATTTAACAAAAACTTGTTTGTTGCCTAACCTAGAATTAACGATTTAATATATCAAATTTTCCACAAATTCTGGAGCCTCCAACAAAAAATTTATTTGTGTAGGATTTTTAAAATACTCTAGAACAGCCGAACATGGGCATCCGTAATATTTTTTATGCAGTAGTAAGCATAGGTGAATTCAAGTGATCCAGCGAGAGGGGGCAAAGCCGCCGCAAAGATCAATTTTGCCACCCCATCCCCCTCGTTTTTCTGTGTATATGCAGAATCATGAAAATTTTTTCCAAATGTTTGCATTGTCAAGCTGGTGACTCCCCCCCCCCGATGCCATAGGTACTGATGAATCAAATTTTTAGGAGGGGCTTCAGCCTTCTATCAAAAAAGGCTCATGTTAGAATGCCACAAACGAAGCGAGGATGAAAATTTACATAAAACCAAGTATGAAGGAGCCAAAAATGTGCATTTAAGGACATTCTTAACCTCCAACAATAGCATTACATCGTTTTTAGTCGTACAACCCATCAGTTATTGAATTTTTTTGAAAAATTTGAGAAGGTTTGAGCCTGCTTTACCCCTTCATCTCCGCCCCTTGTGTCTCCTCCGTCGACTAAACCATTCTGAAGGAAGATTTGTTGGAATTTTGAGCAAAAACTGAAAAATATTTAACACGAGCAAAGCGAGGGCGAAAATTTTGTCAAATTTTGATGCTAAGCGACGAAAAATGAGCTTTTTCACGAACTTTTAAGCTTCAAGTGTGGAATCTGACTGTTTATTTACATGTTAGAATGAGCTTTCAAGTGAAAAAAATTCGTCAGAGGGAACAAATCCCTTTCTGAGCGATTCCTGTTTTTTTAACTAGACGAATTTGCTTATTGGAAACTTTAATTATCTGAATATTCCTAATAAAGCACAAAAAAATGTTGAAAAGCTAATTTTCGGTCAATTATCGGATATTTTAATGTCAAAACACAAAATACCATTTTCCAACAGTCCAGCTGGAAATTCTAGGAAAACAACCTTAATCTGTTAGAATAGATGTAAATAGGCTAGGATACAATTTTCAGATGCTGTAGTTCTTATCTAGTCGTTCTAGAGCATTTTAAAAATTACAAAGGAATGAATTTTTTATTGGAGGCTCCAGAATTTTAAGGAAATTCAATACATTGAACAACGAGCTTCAGGTTAGGTAGCAAATAAGTTTTTGTTGGATAAATGCTTCAACCCATTCAATTTTTCAATTTTTTAAAATCTTAAAAAAAAAAAAAATTTAGAACCTCTAAAATGACTGTAAAATAGGATAGATCGATTCGAGTTCTCCATTTTAATTTCAATAGATAATATTTTGTAAATGAACTTCAGCAGCTGAAAATTTGATTCTGGGGTTTTTTGGACATGCTCTTTCCATCTAGCTTGGTTTCGTTCAAATCAGAGCCAGACAATTGAGCAGGTTCGTCCTTGTAACAGCAATTGAAGTAGAAGAAAAAGTTACAAATAATAACGTCTTTTACCACTCTTAAGGCGAATCAATTCTCTATACAATATTAAAAGGGAAAATAATTACTGTTTATTCAAAAATGAAAACAAAAAAATTTTAAGAAAATTAGACATTTTTATTCGAGTACGATTTCAAAACAGTGTAACCACCACGTTTTCTGGAAGGAAAATTATAATCAAGTGATAAACACGAATTCTCACTTGGATTCCAAATTTTTATAGTAACACTAATTGAGAAAATTAAATTTTTTCTATTCCTTTTGCTAGACGATTCAGAAAAATATTTTGCCCGAAGTATTATATTATTTGAACTAGCTAATCACAGAGAGGACTGGCTACTTCAATGAGTCTCAATTACCTATACCTACTACACGTGTCATACGTGTAAATACGTATACCTCGAAACCGTATTAATTTCACGCTAACATAGTCTATGTGCACTTCACTAGAACAGTAGAACAGCGATGAATTAGGCCCATCGAAACCCAAGATACCATTGCATCGTAAACCATCAGACAAACCGACCTTGTAAGGTCATTCCTTGTCGGTCAGTTAACTTATACAGATCACGCGATCATTTCAAGTTCAAAATAATCAGCGCATAAAAAAGCCAACAACACAATATTACCAATTTACCCGATACAAATGCCCACTGCGCAATGGCCGCAATACATACCTATTACTAAACTCATCTTCTTTAATTCACAGAAACAGGAAGGCTACCCGAACTCCATCAGTTCCGAATACGGTCCACCATCGGGAGGATCAGCACCATCAGCGCCGGCTGATTCATACGGAGCACCAGCGCCATCACCATCGTTCTCGCCGAGCGGATCCGCGGGTCCATACTAAAATTCAAAACTCTTCGCCTCCTCTTTATAAAAGACTGCCCTATACGAAAACCATAACAAAATTATATTACGAATATCGAAATCGACAAACATGTCAGCGACGTTGAAATGTAAATTCGAGTCTTATTAAAAGAGAGGAGTAGAGAAGAGGTATCCTTTAAACCAAAGTTGCCATATGTGTATTTTGCTGGTATGTTTCGAGTCGAATTACGAAATTTCGCACGAATTAGGTTGAAAATCGATCGTCGTTTTAGTAAAACTACCAAAAAATAAGAAAAAAAAAATCTTATTACAAACCAGTTTCGTTCGAATGCGCACGCTGAATATTAAGTTCATTAGAGTATGCACTTGTTGAGGTTTTTTTTTTTTTTTTTTTTTGACGACGATGCGCGCTTGCAGATGAATAGAAAATATCCCATTCGTGTTGTTGCAACATATACACGTATCTTACTATATATATTCACAATACCCTGAAAAACATAAAAGAAATGTTACGTTATAAGCATTTAAAAATCAATTTTTACTAATTTACTGTACAGTGTAATTATACATAAATTTTTTTTTCTATCATTGTAAGTGTCTTTTACATTTTATAAGTTCTTATTTTTGTTTGATAAAATTATTTTTTTGTATTTTTTCTTTTTTTTCTTTTTTTACTTAATATAGAGTGATATATTTTTTTTTTTTACGAAATTGTACCAATTTTTATTATGTATAGACGACGAAGAGTTACCACATTGAGACCAGGAAATATTATCTCAACAATATGACACAATAATCGCGTCAATTAATTATTCAATTTCGACTAGCGAGTTTATTCCCTTTGGAAAAAAAAAGTGAGAAATAATAATAGAAATGTATTCGAATTAAATTTTCTTACAGTAAAATGACCGATTTATAATGTCCATTTGTATTTACATAATAAAGGCAATTCATTACTTACATCATCGTCTGCCGATGTTCTCAGTATCAATGATACAAGTAGGTATATATTCTAGGTCAGTTCATTTCTTTCTTCTTCTTTTTTTTTTTTTATTCCTTCATCGTCGGCGCACTGCTTTTGAGTAATTGTTGTATAATTTCGTGCTATATATTTCGTAGGTTAGGTAGAGGTACATGTACATAGGTACGTACATGCATACCTACATCCGTCTATAAAATCCATTAACTTTGAAATGGACTACATCGACCTAATATGCCATTCTTTACATTCGAAATTACACAATCTCCGTTGGTAGTTAGGTACCTGTAAAAAATAAAAATCAGAAATATAAGAGTAAAGATGTCATTGAAATTTTCATCGCAAATGTTCACTTTTTCTGAAATTTTCACACGTCTTTCCTCTCCTTCCTCTCTACATCGTATAAATCCGTGTAACAAAGAACACACATGCATAATATAAACGAGCCGCAGTGAAAGTGAAACCGTCAGTCGGTCTTCGTATAACACAGTTAATCTACTCTAATTGTATTCTAATCGTTTAAAAAAATCCAAACCATTTACTTAGAGCTAGGTACACATCTCAAATACACTTCAATTACAATAATTAATACGGATTAGGTATCAAGTACATACTTAATTTTAATTCGGCTATAATTTCAAACGTGTTCTCGTAATAATGAACAATCATTTTAGCTCAATAAGTATTCGTGAACTTCCCTAAAATCCATACATATTTTGCTCCCTTTTTGGTAGGCAAGCGAGTGTAGTGTTCAGTTTTTTGGCAATTAGGTACTTCTCAAATAACGATCTTACCAACAAAATATTGGAACAAAGTTGTAGAACATTAAACAACGAACATTTTTACTAATTTGACTTTTTTCCCCAGGAGATCGTAGACAAGGGCTAGGGCGTTAACAGAAAAATAATTTTTGAAAATTTCGAATTGACACGAATATTTATTAAAAATCTGCCTAATTCACTTTTAGCAGAATTTTTCTTACATAGTTACGGACCGTATCAATTCTGCTGCTCTAAGGCTCGAGCACTACATGAAATAATCGTCGATTATCGTAATCGGTTCATTCCACGTCAAAACGACCCAAAAAATAACTAGGTACTTTTGATTTTGTTCAAAAATTATTTACGAATTCCTCTCGGTGATTTAGAGAGAGAGAAAAAAATCATCATCATTTTGGCCTTGGGTGGCCCTTACAATTTCCGAATAATCGTAATTTTCTGCCAAGCAAATGAACTTTAAAGACTCATATTTTAAAAATAGTTAAGCTTGGGAAGAATCTGTTCGCACAGTTTTGCTGATAAATCAATATAGATTTAAAACTAATGTTCAAAATTTTGAAAACTCAAAATTGAATTTTTAAAATCTCAATCTTTTTATGTTAAGTATAAAAAGGTTGAAAACTACCATTTAAAAATCTGAAAAAATTACTAAAGACGAACAGAACTTTTTACGCTGGTTTTAATTAATCAATTTTCAAAATTGGATCTCATCACACCATTTTGGTTAAAATTCAAAAAATAGTAAAAGTAAAATAACATATGGATTACTACAAATTCGAGAAAGCTGAGTTTGATTATTGGCTTATTTTTTTGATCCGACCTCTCTAAACGCTCCCACCAACCCCCTTAATGCATGAAGTAAAAATTTAAAAAAATTGAAAAAATGAATTCACAAATAGATTGTTACCTACTAATTTTAGGTCGCTGAGCATGAATATTCACTTACTTTTTGACTCCGACCTGCAAGTGCCTCCCCAGCTAGCTGAAAAATGAAAAAATACTAGAAAATGAATAAAGTAAAGTGTAGCATATCGATTTACACTTTCTCAAATCGACTCTTTTGTGGTATTTACATTTTTCAAATTTTTGGCAATTTGAAGGTCACTTCGAAGCACGAGGGAGTCAGATCAGAGGGTTTTTTCGGTCACTTTGACGTGTAATGAGCCAATCGTACTCGCATTCGTATTTTAAAAGTTGAAACTAATCATATCAATTAGTCAAATACCTATAATTTTTTTGAATTTGAATGACCTCCCCCTCTTTTTGGCTGTTTTTACACATTTAGGCGCTACATGGGAAAATTTAAAGTTGCCATCTCTGTACATAGTACTGCCCACTAACTATATAAAATAAAATAAATTTTATACTGTCGCCTTTTCTCCAAGTGAGGGAGGGGGGGGAGGAGCTGTCTTTCATGATTTTGCAACTTTCTTCAAGGATTAGTTCGTTATGGTTAAAAAATCGAAAAATTGGTTCAGACAAACGTTGTCAAGCGTTAAAATACAAACATTTTCATTTTTTAAACTTTTTTCCCAAGTGGTCACAAAACGGAGCAACGGCGATGAGAAAAAAAATGTATAACTTGAAAATACCTGTTGAAGCGAATATTTTTCGTCTATGCGAGTCGGGTTAAAATCCCAAGGGACAAAAAATTAAATCAGTCCATAACAGGGGTTTTTGTGGTCGCAGGATTCGATTTTAACAACAATTTGAGCGTTAGACCCCATTTGAACTTTTCAAAGGAGAGGTTCATGGTCCAAAATTTGAAAAACTTTGAACATTGATGTTAATTTATCAAGCTCCAAAATTGTCGTAGATCGTAATAGCTTCAAGATCCCAAAACAGCGCATCAGGAAATCCCATATACCGAATCCTTTATCCATTTGTGGGCATCTTACAAAATTTTGAAATATTAACACCTTATTTCGGGGCTTAATTCGGACCAAAATGGTAAAAACTCTCATTCATCTAAAATAGCAGATTTTAGACTTCATAAATCGACATCAATGGGCAAAATTTGGCAAATTTTGGATTTTGAATCTCCCCCTAAGAAGCTCAATTTGGGTCCAATGCTCCAATAGCTGCCAAAATCGAAATCTGTAGCTACAAAAATTACTACAATAGACTCATTTAATTTTTGGCTCGTTGAAATTTATTCCTGACTCGCCTAGGTGCAAATTATTCATTTTAACATGAATTTCCAAGCGTCGCCTTTTTTTTCTTTTTGTCACAGCTCCATTCCATGACCACGTAGACAAAAAAAAAAGGAAAAACGAAATTGCGTGTCTTCTAAACACACTACAACGTTTGTCTGGACTAATTTTTCGAATTTATTAGCATAATAGGCTTATCTCTTGAGAAAGTTGTAACTTTTTGAAGGACAGTCCCCCTCCCACGATTCAATATTTTTCTTATTTTAATCAACAGTGTGAAGTACTATGCGAGAAAAATACTACTAAAAAGTGAATTAAATACATTTTTGAAAATTATTCGTGTCAATTGGAGATTTTCAAAAATGATTTTTTTTTGAACGTCCTAGCTTCTTCCCTCGAACCCTTGGGGATAAAAGTCAAAGGACTAAAAATATTCGTTTTTTAATGCTCTACAACTTTTGTTTCGACATTTTTTTTTTTTTTTTTCATTACAACTTTATCGGAGAAGTAATTGCCAACAAACCAGATCTTGTACCCCACCCTTGTTCTCCAAAAGGAGACAGAATATGCATGAATTTTAATGAAGTGTGAGTGGAGGGGGGTGTTGAAATACATACTTCACAGTACCTGTATACGAAAATTTCCGCTTTCCATGAATTTCGAACGGGTTAAAATCTAAAAATCCAATACGATAAGTATGGGAACTCGTTTTTTCTGCTCGTCGCCTTGTTTTTTTAAATGCAGAAAGATGGAAAGAAAAAAATATTTCGTACATTGATATGGCCGTTGATAATCTACTCATTAAATTATGTGAGTGCTGACAAGACGTACATCATCGTGTAACAATGCCATCGCAGGCTAATCGTAAGTTGTGTAATCGGTCGCGGCTAGACCTTCTTATAAGTACCAGCCAGGTACTATACACATGATGCTAAATCGCGCCTCGTATTTTACGATCTACAATAGATACGCTTTAAAAAATAAATAAAGATACGGCTATAATGCTCTTAATGCGGAACAAGAAACACACAGATTAATCGCGCCGGAAAGTCTCAGGAAGGGCAACATGCTGAAATATTCACTTTCACCTAATTCGATGAAATAGCTTTAACGTCATCTGCTCAAAACATTTTCTTACTGTGAGGATTTTAATTAAAAATTACCTCTATCGTCGTTGTCGTCGTTATAGGTGTATAGCTGCGCGTTGAGCATCGGCATTGGGACTGAGACTGGGACTGGGACTGGAACCGGGACCAGGACCAGCCAGCATCGGTATCGGCCCCGTTGGCGTTGTTTGTTTATGTGACAAATACGAGTACAATATAACCATAGTAATAATTCCGTTTTCTGGGTAATTTTTATACTAAAGGTTAGGTCGATTACATGATGTTCAACGAAGCACGTAATTTAACGATGAAATTTACCTTAAACGTGCCAATTTTCATTTTCATCTTTATGTTTCATTTTTCCCCCTTTTTTTTCTTTCTACGTTCGTCGAGTAAACGCAAAGATACGTATGGGAAATTTTTATTCATTTATTTTTTACCTACTCCTCCTACGTAAGCATAAACTTTTGAAAAAAACATTATCAACATTTTAACTCTGGCTCCGGTCTCGTATTTAATTTCGAAAAAACATGACGAGTATAGGTCTAACCAAAAATAAAATATTAAAAGCGTAGAAAACTTTTTCCGTTATGGTCTTTTCAAACGTTTTTAAAAACTCGTACAACACATGTTCGTGATTTTTTCGTACGTAATTATAATTAAATTTCGTTCTGTTAAAAAATTAAATTAGAGAAATTTAAAAATCAAGGTTTCTCTGTAATATTTCAAATAGACGAATTTCATACTTAATACCTATTTTAAATTAACTCGCGATAAATAAGTCTAAGTATGTGCTGGTCATAAATGAAATATTGAAATGGTTAAATAATGACAATACGGTCTTTGGAAACCGCTACCCTCTCCCCTAGTGGATTAAAATATCTATAATTTTCCTCTTAAAATTACCTACGCGTGCCGTTGTGTATACAGAGTTTATTGTAGGGCAATGGAACTTGAAAGTTGATGAAATGTTATTTCAGTTTCTAAATTTTCTTCATTTCGGTTTTATTACCTTCAGTTTTTATGGGTCCATTTAGGCATAACATATACTACATTGTCAAACATTTTGAATTAAATTTTCAACCTTTTTACGCGTAATAAAAATTACGTCATGTTTCGACTTCTCTCTTCTCGCTTTGCACTACTGTGTAGAATAAAACAAGTTTGCTATCATCACAAAAAATCTATACCAGGGAATTAATTTCGCAATCATCTGACTTCGGTATCTTAAATTGATTAATTTTCGTTATTTCGAAAAAACTTACATTTTGGAACACTCTGCGTAGTTCTCCTCAACGATAGCACATTTTTTTATGGAGTGCTACAACATACGCTCCTTACATAAGAGGAAGGGTCATCGAATCAAACTGAATTTGTGAGGTTGAGTTTTTTTATTAGAGAAGTGGATTTATTCATTTCATTTGGATCATCTGGAATTTGGAATTTGAGAGGGGTCTGGTTGAATTTTGAATTTTGTTCGAATGTTATGTAAAGCTGGGCATTGGAATAGTAGATGTTGAACAGTAAGAGTGATGGAGTTGCAGTATT
>FIZR01005853.1:0-10437 GCA_900060175.1 Ferrisia virgata
AATTTCAAGGAATTAGGCATCGATAATCACTGCCTGAGGTGTGGTTACACAAATCTATATATATACTACACAATGTTTTACCAGATACAGACGTGGTGCCAGCTTGCCATTACTATGATGAGAATCGTTCAAAGATGAACTTGAGATCTATGAGCAATTCAAAAATATTTTATGATAGGAGAAGGGAAGAGAGTGTTTTTGAATTTAAAATATCACCATAGATTTTGCATTACTTTTCGAATTTTAATTTGTTGTTTAATTGTACAGGGTCTAGTACCAATAAGAAAAATAAGTATTTTTCAAATAAAGATTCTATAACCAGCCGTGGTGGAGCTTACTAAAATTTTCTTTCAACCCTCTCCCTTGAGCTACTACTGGCCATGCCACTGGATTTTTTGTGTTTTCATGACCAGTTCGACCCTTGACATTAAAGATTTTCATTGTGATCAAACGTTGTTTCTTCCCCAAAAATAACAATTTGTACAGTCGCACAACATGTAGAAAAAATTGAGCTATTGAAAAAATATAGGTTCTTGGTAATCTTTATTTCAACTTCAAAATTTTTTTTCTGCTACGCATAGAAAATTTTTGGCAATTTCTATTGTCTGAAATCCCTCCTTGAAAATATCTATTGCAGCAGGGGCAATGTGTCATCCCCTCTGTAAGATTCAGCAAGAAATATGAACTAAAAAAATAAAACAGTTTTCAAGGAAGGATTTCAGACAAGTCTCTTCCTTGCCTGTCTGAAGATTCCATTATTACATGTGGCATTACGCAGTCTGGTAATAGCTGATTTGCTCAGAGTAGTTCGGCGCCGTATTTCTTCAGACGAGTCTCCATCTGCTTTGATGATGAAGCCTAAATAAACGAAAGCGTTGACCTTTTCATATTGGCTATGGGCTGTAGAGTCTGACAGACACTTGGCTCGATCCACCACCATGGCTGTCGTTTTCGATGTATTCATACAAAGTCCAAGTTTTTCGCTGACTATCTTCACCAGGTTGACTAGCTTCGCTGTTTCCTCTTCATTTGAAGCAATCAAGGTGGTATCATCTGCACATTGCAGATTAGAGGTTTTTCTTCCTCCAAAGGAAATACCATCAGTCCAATATTCTAGAGCATCGTGAATTATGTGCTCACCATAGATGTTGAATAACTGCGAGAATAATATGCATCCTTGACGTATACTACTTGTTCTGCTTGAAAAACCTTAGATTCTTCATCATCAACTCTCATCACCATAGAACTGAACTCATATAAGGACTCCACCAAATCTACTATATGAGCAGAGACTCCCATCCCTCTTAAAAATTTGAAGAGCTTCTTCCAATTCACGCAGTCAAAGACTTTGGTGTAATCTATGAAACATATCACTACAGGGGGGACAACTGTACCATTATCTTTCTTAATCTTGCGAAGGATCATACCAAAAAGTCTACCTACTCCGGAGAAGGAAGAGGATTAAGACTGTGTGTACGAAGTGCGAGGCGGAGGACAGTCCCATAGAAGACGTGTTACACGTTCCATGAGACAGTCAGAACCCAGAACAGATCCTAGCTAGAGAAGAGCTAGAAAGTCAGCTGAACCCCAGGTTGTGACCATACCCCCTTCCGGCTCTCATGGAGTAGGGTGGGATCGGCCATTTGCAGTCTTTGCCAAGAAGGTGATCCGTAAAAAGCGAGGGAGACCTTTCAAGTATCCGAACGTGGTGTGGCCAGCTAGTAGTGAGATCGGATCTAGCAAGTGGTACATAGTACCTCTAGATACCCGGGCATGGATAGCACAATTAAGATCCTACCAGAGCCAAAGTCAAGAATCCGACAGAAAATACCTGACTTCAAGTACATATACACCCGATTTTGACATTACACACCCAGACTGGACTTAGATTTAAGTAAATTTATAAGGTTATTAGTCGAAGAGTCGAATATTTTTGTTTGTTAGTAATTTAAGAGATAAGAAGTTACTTTAGTTTTAAGTTTAGATTAAGATTATAATAGGGTTAGAATTAGCAGTGGCTGAGAAGCATAAATCCTCGATAAAACGAAAGTTAGGTGCGGCTATCATAACTCCCCTCTAAATTGGACTAAGAAGTTGAAATTAAGTATGCCCCATCTGTATGGACCTTCGATGTGCCTTTTAAAGGTCACGACTTTTCAGACCCACATGATATATTTATGAAGTAGGAACATTTCAAGGAGTTTGAATAAAATGAAGCAGTAAATAAATTATTGGAAAAAGAAAGTAATTCAGAAGCTCCAGCGCATAAGAAAACCCAATCTCTTCATCTATTTGAACCTTCAAAACAATTCACAGTGAAGCGCGTTCGCGCAGAGTTCACTTTCACACCCAGCTCGTGGAAAAAATGAATACCACGTTTTTTTTAAGTTTTTAAATTTTTTGTACATGTTGCCTTCCCCCTTTTGGGTACCTCAAAAAAATATATGTCATGCTTAAGGGTATGACTAAACTTTTCAATACAATTCCAGCCGTAGATTCCAATGTTCGCCTCAATTTTTTTTTATTTCAAAATTTTCGACCCCTTCTAAACGTGCTTAAATGTTCAAAAAAAAATTGAAAAAAATCTCACATACACATCTACTCGATAAGTATTTCCAATAAAAATTTCAAGCTTTTCGGACCATCCTGCCACTCCTTTGGAGATGGGAAATATTGTAATTTGAGCACATACGGCCGAGTAACTCATGTTGGGGTGGGAGGAACGAGCTAAAATTTTTTTTGGGTATTTTTACATCAAAATTAACACAGAATGCATTATCTTATTGTAGGAGAGCCTTTGTCTGAAAATATTTCCAAATGAACTCTCGCCTTACTCCCTCCACTGCTCCGCTGAGCTGCTCACGTCGTTATTGTCCACACATATCTACCATTCGGATCTACAAAGCGCATATTGTACCATTACATTGTACACGTTGGGCGAAATGTAAACGGTACATGCAGAATTGCGACGAGCGAAAATTCAACCAGCATCGACCACTTTACGTGTAACTCTCGTTCATGTTTATCTTACGGGCGCGCGATAACCATCGATACGTACTCGTACGCATATGCATGTAAGCAGTAAGCATTACATACCGATGACCATATAACGACCCGCGAGTTCACCATCCCTGGCGGTCATTTTTTTCCCGGAAATCCTCGAACAATGGATACATATCCGGCAGGTCTCGCTGGTCCATCGAACGATGCAAAGACTAGCCTGCATTTTCGCCTCAACACCACGGTCTACAAATATAGATACCTAACAGTGTGAATTTGACACTTGACTCGTTCGTTAATTACATTCGTGGTTCGATAAGTTAATACGCGCACGATATATGCATATAAATATCACATATACACAATTATGTATTTCAACTATTCGCGTATTAAACGGTAGCGATTCGTCGTCATGAGCCAAACAGAAATCAACACTTCACCATGACTCTACAGGCGATATTTTTCAGCACTCGATATCGCAGTTTTTATTCTTAAAAAATAAAATATCAATTTTTCTTTCGCGACGTTTACTTTTTCGACACTTTGCATTCTTATTTATATTACATTTACTTAATAAAGTTATAGTGCGGGTGTGTGTTTGTGTACTTGGTTCGAGAATACTCGAGACTTGATTACCAAAAAAAAAAAAAAAAAAAAAAAAAAAAAAAAAAAAAAAAAAAGAAAGAAAGAAAGAAAACTAAGGCGAATGTGCTTTACAAAATTCCAGATACTTCAACATGACAAACAAGCAGTCGGCTACATACATAATGGTTCAAGCAATTACCATTTTAACTGCTCTCAATATGTTAACCAACGGTAAGCTATTACCTGTTAGTTTCTCTGTCGTTATTTTATTTTTACAATCACTCGACTAAATTCGCCTACACGTATACGATACGTCTGTAAAATTATCGATTCAAAGTAAAAAAAAAAAAAAAAAAATAGCTAAATGTTCTAACACGGGGAAAAAATCCTCTTTCAAAACCCAAACAAACTTTCACTTTTATGTTGGGCCATTTTGAAAATCGTTTCCTTATCGAAAGCTCGTCGTCGTCGTCGTCGTTATGTTTATACGGATTAAACTTTTAATATTTCCACTTTTACTGATACTCGTCTTGCGCGCTTTATTATTTCGCTTAAGAAAAATATGAAAAAGAAAAAAAAAGCTTAAACGTAGTAAAACCTTTTAGCCGAGTTGAAAAATTTAATAAACTTATTGTTTCGATGATTGGTTTTCGAAAACGAGAGGGCGAGAGAGAGAGAGAGAGAAAGAGTGAGAGAGAAGCAGAATGTTGCTGCGAGCTGCGAAGTATTAAAAGAAGTCTACAATTTGGTAGCAGGCACCATGGCATTGTACCTGTATAGCCGTCAAACAACAGTATTAAAACTATACGATGAGCAGTCCTTTACAAAGAAGGGAGGTGTATTTAAATTTCCAACAACAGCTACTGCTTACGAAAGCAAAAGCAAATACAGAGACAAAAATACGAGTATAATAAACTCCGGCCGGTCGTACCTAACCTACCGATTTCGATTCAATTTTCTTTTTTTTTTTTTTTTTCGCTTTTGCAAGTCAAAAGCGAAAAAAAAAACGAAAGGAAGAACAGGTCATTTCAACCTTCTATTCGTTTGTCGCATATTTAAAATATAACTACAACTACACACTCTATCTCTCTCACTCTCTCTAGCAAATGGATATCTCAACTGCGATACGGATGATTAATGGTTTTATTTCGTCACAGGTTCGTTTTACGATCTAATTTTTATACGTCGTCGATTACTTCCATAAAAATGGAACATTGACTGCAGAAAAAAATTACTCACACGATATTGCAACATACGTTATATCGATTTTTGGTCAACGATGAATGGAATTAATGACCGATGTACCTTACACCTTAAATAACTGCGAATTTTTTCTATGTACTTTCAGGTTCTGATTTGCGATAAATGATAAATAGATTTATATACGTAAAAGTTAACATGATCGGATTTTGTATACATACGTTTCAGAAATGATGAGATGAAAATTCCTTGTTATTGTTGACAAATAAAAAAGACTTTTGTCTGCCTACTTCAACAGGATATGCAAATGCACTTTTGCTTTGCATTCTTGGCGATGAAATATAAAACGAAATAACAACAAAGTTATCATTGTATCGACTTGAAAACCGGTTTGAATTTTTTTTTTTTTTGTATTCTTCCCCTTTGATACTGGAGTTCACTACAACTTTTCTAAAATGAATGTACACGTACACTTATTTAATAAATTATCTAAAAAAAACTATCCAACAACAACGAATAACTACAATTCAATCTACAAAGTGTGAAAAATATACCTATAATCCGAAAAGTCGTCACTACAAAGTAACTTGGAAGTAGGCAGGCCTCCGAGAAAAAAAATTTAAGCAATTTTTCCTTTTAGGAAAAAATTTTAGGTCATTGTTAAGTTCATAATTTTTTCTTCTTTTGATGATTTTCATATTCCCCATAGCGAAATTTTGAATCTTTTTTACAATCAAATCGCAGAGCCTTCAATTAGCCCTGCATAATATACCTTAGGTTAGATTTATATTAAGTACAAAAATGATAGAAAAATCAAAAATTTTACGTCATTTAATTTTTTAATTGACATCTGTGTCAATATTTCATCATTAAATGCTAAAGTAATCAATTTTTTCCATTCCTTCAGACATAGTCATTTTTATCATAAGATTTTAACATAAAATGCAAAAATCGTTTACAATCATCTTTCATGTCGAGCTTTTGATCGAAAACTTCAAATCAAAAATCATATACTCAACTCAGAAATTTCAACATGAAATCCAAAAATCAGCCATATTCATCTTTCATTGTGAGTTTTATCAAACTTTCCCATCCCCAAGACATATCCATGTTAACATTTCAACATGAAGTTCAAAAATCAAAAACGTAACACTTTCACAGAATGACCTCCCAGCCCTAAAATATATCCATGTCAACTCAGACATTTTAATATAAATTTCAAAAATCAAAAAAAGTAACACTTATAACGTAACTTTTTCACAGAATGATCCCCAGCTCTAAGATATATCCATGTCAACTCAGACATTTTAACATGAAGTCCAAAAATCAGCCATACTCATCAATCATTGTGAGTTTTATCTAATTTTCCCATCCTTGAGACATATCCATGTTAACATTTTAACATCAAATCCAAAAATCAAAAACACGATGTGAAAAACGTAACGTTTTCACAGAATGACCCCCAGCCATAAGACATGTTCATGTCAAAAATTCTGATTTCCTTTTCCACGTTTAATCGCAGCGAAATTCTTATACCTACCTTGAAAATTTTAATTATTCTAATTTCATGCATCATATTATCAACAATAACGAAAAAATATACATATATATTGAATGTTAAAAAATAGAAAATCATGAACTTTTGAGGGAAATTTGATAAATTTCAGAATTTTACATTTTTTTCTCCATTGGTAAGCAACCTTTAGGGGTTCTGCTCAGACTATAGAGTGCAGGGAGAGGAGGGTGTGCAATGGTGCACTATTAGCAATTTTAAAGATTTTTAGGATGGGAAGCTCATAAAAACTTTTTTAGAAATAATCCACAAAAAACTGCAACATTCAAAATTCTCGCAGTACGTATTGCGTGTAAAAGCAAACAGCAAATTTTTATCGCGATTAATTTTTTTTCTATGAATTTTCAAAGTGAACGGCAGGTTTGAACGAAAATGAAATTTTGAAAATATCACATCTTGACCCTTGCAATTTTTTCGGTATGCTTACCATTAAGCATGTAAGTGTCATGAGTTGACCTATCACTGGTATAAGGAAAAGGAGGTTAATACGAAACACCCGGTATAACCTGTCCAAAAATCAACATCTTAGGTCTATTAGGCTGGAAGAGGAAAGATATGGTGAGTTCCCCTTTTTTAACCTTAAAATATTCCTCGCATACCTCCCTTCGAAATTGAGCTAGGAAGTTGAAAATTAAGTATAGATCATAGATGGGCCTTTTTGACATTTCAACTTTTTAGTCCTATTGGAGCAGGTCAAAAGAACATGGCAAAAATTTTAGCCCCTTATCCTTTGTTGAAGTTTCAATCTGGCTCTAAAACAGTTCAAAATTTGAAAAAACAATTCAAAGAAAATTTCATTCGAAACAGTTTTATTGCGACTATTTTTATCCGGAGAGACCATGTCAGACGATTTTCGAACGTGAACCTCTTTTATAGAGCCACATAGGTACTTACATACTGAAACGTACTTTTTTCCAATTATTCGTGCATTTAAAAAAAATTGTTAAAAACTAGAAAATTGTCTGAAATATCTTTTCCGGCAAAACTAGTCGTACTAAAATAATTTCTAATTAATTTTTTCCCCCAATTTTGAACCGTTTTAGCGCCGGGTTGAAATTTATACAAGGGATAGGGGGGCTGGAATTTTTACCACGTTCTTTTGAACGCGCTCTACAAATATTTTACTCTATTACGCTTCGATTTTCAAAGAAAAGTCAAAAATGACCCACCCTAATATTTACCTTTTGAATTGAACTAGGTAGTTGAAATTTATCATGTAGACTTTGTGGGGGTTCTAGACGTGCCTTTTATCGCTTTAAACTATTCGCTCCATAACAACCTCTACCCTCGCCATAGATTATGAGAAAAGCTCAAAAAGTCCACTTCTTTGGACCTGCACACGAGTGCAAATCCAAAAGTTGAAAGTTGATACTACAAACCAAAGCGACACCTTTTGAATCCGTACAACAAAATTTTAGGTTACGCTATTTCAATTAGAGTAGATTTTAGCGAAGGTCAAACACTTTAAAAAACTGATTTATGATTTCCTGTTTGCCCTGTAAAGTTGATTGACACTCGTTGCAATTTTTATTCCTTCAAAAGTTGTTTTAAATTTCCAACCATTCTGATTTTTGACTCGAGTTCATTTCATTCCTGTGGCTCAAATTTGCCACCAGAACAATCTCAAAGCCCAAATTTTAATGATGTTGGTTAGCATTAGGCCGAGTAATGACCTAACAAAATTTCAACACCCCAGCTCAGTTTAGGGGCAAAATATGAGTGAGACAAACTCAAAAAATTTAAAAATCATCCATAAACCATATTTTAAATTCAAAGAGGGGGAGAAACCGCCATATTTTCTACCAATTGATTCAAAAGGTCGATTTTTGGATATGTTATACAACTTTTTATTCCCTATTCATTGGTTCAAAGATGAACAATTAGAGGAAATTTTTGCCCGCAAACTCACCCTGCTCATAATTTGGAAATGGCTGGACTTTGACCCAAGGTGATTTTTATCTTGAGGGAGAGACGAAAAAATAAAAAGAATAAATTATATTTGGCATAGACAAAAATTATTTCAATGGGGTGTTCAAGGACCACAAAATCAAGGTATCTAATGAATTTTCTTCTTTAATCGCTGCTTTTTTCACCAACTTTGCAATTAGGTTTCACTAAACTCTATTTATAATTGTATCAAAAATGGTTTTTTCATTTTTTGACTAATTTTTCTTGATATTTGGACTTAATTCACAACTTTTTCCACCACGTTCACTGATCACTTTTAAAATGACCACTGTTTCACTACTTTCATCACCTCTTGGATGCAATGAAAATGTATTTCATTGATACATCGCCCTCCCACATCCACCGTAGGTCAATAATCCGTAATAGCCTGCTTTCCTTTGACAATATGGTAAAAAAAAAAACGGATAAATGATATTAAAAACAATCAGAAAAAATTGACTCTTGCTAAGTTGAAAAAATTAAGAATAGATGAGATGATGGTAATTCTCTTTCTCAGATCAATTAATCAATCGATAAAATTAACCAAAATCATATAAAAAAATCAAAATTTAAGCATGACTTAAAAAAACTCCTATTACCTTAAACCTTTTCTAATTCATCTCCACCCACTCTCTTTTAATAATTTCATTTGAACACAATATTTTTTCAGCTTACATACAAAATCCAACTCGAATAACGAAAATAAGAATTATAAAAGTACCCCTATGTCATTCTTAAATTATTACACGTACTTAAACAAATGAGCACTTCGTACTTCCAAACCCCCTTTGAATTTCTTTTTTTTTTTATTTTCTTTCAATGCTTAACTCCAAAGAGAAAAAACAATAACCCATAAAATTTTATCTGTCACCGTAAACTCAATCGTAAAAACTAAGCTACATTAAAAAAAAAAAAAACATATTTTCATGCCAAATAATTACTTGCATAAAATGTGCACGTTTGACGGATAATCGTTATTTTTCGAAGGGTTATACTTCTACATTGAACTTACACTACGCTACGTGTTGGTATTTTTACGAAAATTATTGTTAATTTTATACGAGAGCGCGTTTCACACGTTGACCGATAATTTAAGAGGAAGTACACCGTTGGTCGCATATGTTAATTTTTCTATTGGGTTAGAACGAATTATATTCACTTCCGTTTTTAACTCTTTTTATCGACACCATCGTCATCGGTTTATATTAAAGTATACCTAACCTACCATACCACACATGGCTACGTAAAAGATACATAAACGCAATAAAAACTCGTATAAAGCTCATGTTGATTGGATTTTTCTCCCTCCCGAATCGTGCGATAATTTTTAACGAATGGATGACTAAGCTTCCTCGCTGCCTGTATTCGAATCAAAGTTTGAAAATGTACCGCTGAAGTACATTTCATATCGCACGGCATCGTGAAATTGAAATATATTTTAAATTGAAAAATTTTCCAGCATGAAATTAAAATTTTCTACGGTAACGGTAGGTAGACGAGATATAGGTATTATGCTAAATGCGAATTGTAACATTTTTAAAATTTGCATCATCGAAATATCAGGTAAAACTGCATTACTGATGACATTATGGTCCAATGTACCAACAAAAATAAGCACTACTATACCGCGATCTAGGTAACAGTGATTTATTCAAACATTCAGGAAATATGCACAATCGATAATCGCTTTAATAGGCATTCAGCAGCGAGCAAAATTATTTCCGGAATTGGTTTTTTAAACGTGGTATGTCTACATCGATCGTATGCGGAGTGGTTAATCAACTCATCGCGATGTACAAATAAACCAATGAAGTATCTTAGGTAAAATCTGACGTATAAATTCAAAGAGAAAATTCTGAGATTTTTAAAATTTATTTATCAGTGCCATGTACAGGTACACAAGCCTAGAGGCACTTACGTGGAGATGTTACATTAAAGAGTGTTTATCTATGTGTTATGTTATGTTATGTTATGTCTAAATGTGTAAATACTACGATGATGTTATGTCATGTTTTTTTGTTTGTTCAACTCCTAATTACTTTTCAAACTTTAATCCTATTTTTCTTATACCTTATTTACTTTAATCCTATTTTTCTTATACCTTATTTACTTTGGTCCTATTTCTCTTGCAC
>FIZR01005856.1:0-21277 GCA_900060175.1 Ferrisia virgata
CGCGGGGGGGGGGGGGGTGAAAAAGGCACTTTCGGAGGAATTTTTCCAGAATTTTTTTTCTCTGTGAATTTTTGATCGATTTTTTTCAAGCTTGACGTGAAAGTGAAGTTACCTAAAGGAAATGTGGAATTTTTTCAGATTTTTCAGACCTTTAGTATGATTTTGAAATGTGATTCGAAAACTTTGAAGGTGTTTGTGAGACCTCATTTTGAAGCTGGAAACTCTGAAAACTTTTCAAAAAATACTAGGTGTATTTTACTTCTCCCATATTCTTTTCAAATTTTTCGGAGTAATGGATCCCCCCCCCCCCGTATAGACCTCAAAACCCGTTTTTTGTTTGATAATATCAAGTTACCAACTGTGGCAATGAAAAAATGCACTTTCTGAGGGATATTTACATTAACTGTTTTTTCCTCGCGAATTTTGATCGATTTTTTTCAAGCTTGATGTGAAAGTGAAGGTGCCGAGGAGGAAATGTTGTAGAATTTTTTCAGATTTTTCTAACCTTAACTATGACCTCGAAATAGGTATTGAAAATTTTGAAGGTACTTGTACGTTCCATTTTAGAGCCGTAAACAGGAAAAATCTCTAAATTTTTTTCGTATTTTTTTGGAGTGGTGGCCTTTTAACAGCCCTTAAAAATATGAATTACTTAGTCGATAATTTGATGCTTAACAAACGAAAAAATGGGTTTTTGAAGGCTGCAAAGAAAGCCAACACTCCAAAAAATTTGAAAAAAATATAGAAAAAATAAAATACGCCTAATAACTTGTGAAATTTTTTTACAGTTTCCAGCTCTAGAATGGGGTGCTACAAGCATCCTCAAAGTTTTCAATGCGCATTTCAAGGTTATACCAAAGGTCCGAAAAATATGAAAAAATTCCACAATAATTCCTCTAGATACCTCCACTTTCATACAAAGTTTGAAAAAAATCGAACGAAAATTCGCGGGGAAAACAATTAATGTAATAATCCATGCGAAAGTGCATTTTTCACTGTCACAGCACTCCGGTGCGTAAGTAGTCTATTTCAAAATTCAAATTTTGAGATCCAAGGGCAAATCGTCCTTCTTACCCTGCTATCGGCTTTTTAAATCAAATTCAAAAATTTTTAAAATGATAATCAAATATTTTGTACATTTTCAAATATTACAAAAATAAAAAATAAAATTTAATAAAAAATATATTATATTTTTTCATACACGTAAGATAACAAGTTGAGTGAAAAAAAATGAAACGTTTCGATAAAATCCTACAATCTTTATAATTTTTTTGTATTTTTTTTATTTATTTATTTTTTCCATGGAAAATCCAAACAAAGGTACTTTTAACGAAATATGCAATGCCGCACATATATTCTTCCTCATTGTCGTGTAAGCAAAACAATTGGAAAAACTTCTTAAGTCAACGGTAAAACCGACGCTTGCGTGCAAATATCACGCAAAAACTTGAGATAGAGTAGAAAATCGGACGACGATAGCAAAATTCTCATTCATAACTCGTTTCACCTCACAACAAAGGTGTCCGCAAATTCGTTATTAGACGCACATAATATTCGTCTACGTTTTCGTCGATGGTAAAAACTAAATGAATTAAAATCAACAAGTGTCTTTTCAATACGAGATCAATCGCAAATGAAGTGAATATTAATTTTAACCGTGATGTGTGTTATTTTTCGCATCAATAAGTGTATTAAAATTTACGCCGATAAATTATCAAATATTTCAAAATGGTGACTTGAATAGTTTTTAATTTTCAACGAAAAAAAAAAAAAAAAAAAAAAAAAATTAAATAACATAATCAGCGATACGAAATGGCTGCAGGTAATTATCTATACACACGTATACGAGTAATATACCTCTTTTATACCTAGTTGATAATGGCAAAAAAATTCTATGCGGTATGAATTTACACGCGTATGAAGCAACAATATATATACTTGCACGCGGTAACGGAATCAAAAACCGCATTCATAGGGAAAGGCTATAGCAATAATTCATCGAAACTTTTCAATCGTACCGCATTTTATCTCGGTACTCGTTGTCAGCTGGCATCATATATCACTTAGCCCGCATATTTAAAGCAGAGAAATGGCAATAGCATTATCGTATACATCGTACATAAGTATCTACGTATTACAAAATGCATATCGTATTTTCAAAATAGTGTAAAAAAATTCAAAGTCCAACATTTCCTGAAAAAAAAAAAAAAAAAATACTTGCCAGTAATCAATATTATTTTCACTTTCGTGTTTTTCTCACTGTCATCAAAATTAATTCTTTTTTTGCTGAGAATCCATTTTGCCAAAATGTTCGCTCGAATAAAAAAATAAAATAAAAACGCGATATTCTATACTTTTACGTTTCCCCATCATTTTACTATAGATAGATATATGGATGTGCATTGAAAAAAAAAAAAAAAGAAAGAAAGAAAGATATTTTCGGTACTTTTGAAAAACGCTTTAATATTATACGTTATTATTATACTTACTATTGTATTATGGTAATAAAGCTTTTCAGATTAACCTCCTGACAGTTTTTTTTTTATCCAGGTGAATTACTATCCTTTTCATAAAATAATAATTTTGTAATAATTTCCTAAACTTCATGTACCTACGGTAATTTGCAAAATATTTTTTTAAACGATTTCTAATGATTTAGAAATTTCAATACGTAAGTATCTAGGTAGGTAGCTATTAACTAGGTACATTACATAATAATACACGAATGGTTATAACATTAGCGATCGAATACATTTCATTTTTTGTGCCATTATGTACATTATTTCCAGGTTATATTTTTTTCGTAGATTCATTTCTTGAGAGAGAGAGAGAGAGAGAGAGAGTAAGAAAGAGGGGAAAGAAAAAGAGAAAAAATTTACTACATTCGGTACAGTTCTGTTGAGATCATTTTTCAAGCAAATGCAGACATAAAGAATCGGATCGAGTAAATTATTCCCATCTGAATAATAAACTGTTTCCAACATTAAATGATGTTCAAAGAGAGAACTTATGAAATAGAAGCGATAACTATACTTACATAGTTGGTATTCAACTCAAACGCGATACATTTTTATCCAATTTTATAATCCTTTATATGTAAAAGGAAAAAGAAAAAAAAATCAATTAAAAGCATTTCAAATTATCTCAAGACTCGGTTTATAAATCCATTTAAATTCTTAATTTTTTAAAACCGTAAGTGGTAACATTTTCAAGCAGAAATATCTCTTACGACGATGATAAAATATTCAAAGAAATGGTTATCAACACATGAAGTATATAACTGCAGCATCTCTTCGAAGAATAGAACCTTACCGATGAAATCGACGAATTATTTATTCATACTTAATCTAAACGTAATTAATTAATTCACTTTCATTCGTGAAATAAGCCCATAATACAATTACAACATCCTGTAGTAAGATTCAAATTCAAACCGAAACTACTTTTTTTTTTTTTAATGTTAAAACACCAGGAGCAGAACACTAAGAAAAAAATAACGATGTAGTCGAGTCATTCTAGGCAACCGTACGAAAACAATTCCCATCAAAGATTTTTTCATGGAATATGCCCGGTAAACGTCCACTGATAACATACCAAAAATTCCCACTGATAGAGGTGGAGCACGATCCACCAGGCCCTAAAAAATCTATTTTTTCGCTATATCTTCATAAATACCAGTTTTAACGTGACAAAAGTTATATTAAAATTTAAAGTAGACTCGGTTTCCCACAACTTTGCTTCCATAAATTTTTTCGTAGGTATGATAGATGCAGCGGGGGTGAGCCCTTAAACAAAGAGTGTTTTCAGGTCACAGTATAAATTTCGATAAAATGTAACCAAATTTCATGGTATGAATCGTACCACGCATAGATGGTAATTTTCCTCATCCATACTACTCCTTCACTTCCTCCACCCCCCCCCCCCCCCATACATACGTTGTTTTTTCCAGTATTTCCCCTTGAAAAAATCAGGCACTGCAAATTGAATAATAGAATTAGAAATTACTCAAATACCAAGTTTTCGAACTTGCATTGCCCAGTTTCTATGGGAAAAATACTGAACAAAACTACGCATGTGTGGGGAGGGGATGAGGGAGGGCAGTATGGGTGAGGAAAATTACCATTTATGCTCAGTACGAGTGGTAACATGAAATTTCGTCACATTTTATCGCAATTTATACTGTGACCTGAAAAACATCCTTTTTTAAGGGCCTCACTTCCGCCGCCTCTATCATACCTACGAAAAAATTTATAGAAGCAAAGTTTTAGGAAACCGAGTTTATTTTAAATTTTAATATAACTTTTGTCGCGTTAAAACTGGTATTTATGACGATATAGCGAAAAAATCGATTGGGGGGTCTTGATCTTCCGGTGGATCGCGCTCTGCCTCTATCGATGAGGACTTTAAGTATGTTGTTTGTAAACGTCTACCGGATATATTCCATGAAAAAATCGTTGATGGAAATTTTTTCCGCACTAGGGCTTTTCAATTCCTTGCATGATTGGACTAATAATGTCGCTCAATTAAAACAAAGAGTGGTCGATTCTTATTTTTCTTTACTGATCAAAAACGTGACAACCTTTTATAGAATAATCTTAATAGTTTCCCAATCAATATACGCGTACTAGCGAATAAATATTAAATCTAAAAAGAATTCTTCTTTTGACACAATGACGATAGAAGTTAAACCCTTTCTTATTTATAAAAAGCGTAAAATTACACCCGACGAGATGATCATTTACCTTATCAACAATAGAAAGAATACTACTTTTATTAAAAAAAAAAAAAAAAAATGTATAATAATGAGTTGAAATTTCATCCTAACAATCATTTTAAAAAATGAAACCCCGGTATTATCTGCTTCAGGACATTCTTTACAAATCCAAACAGCCTCGTTAAAGTAAGTCCAATATTTTGATTTACATTTTTTTCTTATAGTTAAAACAGAAATTCATTCTAAAGTTGGATTTTTTTACAAAGAATAATATTCTTAAAGAAAGTAAAAAAAAAAAAAAAAAAATGGAAAACAAGAAACGTTTTAATTTTAATGAAAGAGACAAATTTACCAAGATCTATTCAAATTTTATATTTATTTTCACTTTTCTTCTTCCGCAATCTCAGTTTATTATTTTTATTTTTTACAAGCTAAACTGAATTTGATATTTGCGTAGCTAAAAGAAAAAGGGCGTAGAAAAAGCAATGTTACCGCAACGCTAAATTACTTCTTTTCACACCAATAAAACAACGCATTCACTCCTACGGAAGGTCAATTAGTAAAGTCATTTCGTATGAAACAAAGATAATGAAAAATACGCAATTTTTGAAAATAGTTTCGATGTTACTTTCGTTATTATGTAAATAAACTTAATTTATCACAAATCCGTAGATGTCACATTGTCACAAAATACGTAATGAAATTTTAGCCTGACGACAACAAAGTGTTTACAACTGGCCAATAGCTACAATAAATTTTGTAATAAGTTAACCGCATAAAGAAATGTTATTTCGTTAAAATTATACCCAGAATTTTTGCGATTTTTGCTACACAGAGCGACATTTACGACGTTTCTTACGCGAAGGGTACATTTTGCCTTTAAGATCATTTCTAGTTCTACAGTAAAGTTATCCTGTTTGCTTATTCGAAAAATTGGTACGAAACATGTACAGAAAAATATCATCGTATTTTCTTTCGATCTTACAATGATAGACAGAGAGGAAGGCGACGAGAAAATATTATGACTAGTAAAACGAGCGGATACTTTTATGAACTGTGCGAAAATAATCTTACGTATCTTCAATACACATGTACACAATTTTTAAAGCCAGTTTTCGAGCAGAATTTTTTCACGAGAAACGAATACTATGAAAATTTTTTACAGTTTTCGATAAACCTTTTTCAAAATAAAACCGTTTAGAATTTTTTTACACAAGACGTTAATATCGTCATTACATTTAGCGTATAAAACTAACTTATTCGACAATAAACCAAAATATTCGAAAAATTTCATCACAACACGTGACATATAAAATTTGTTACTTAATTTATTATACACAAGCGTAGAACCGCAGTACACATACAAACGAATTGTATGGACTTTTCTCAATGCTATCGAAATATTTTCGAGCGTGAAAACATCGAAAATATGATTTCAGTCCTTCCAAAGTTATCTACGTTATGTACTTCCTGAAGCTACATTTAAATTGAAAATAGTATGATTTTCTAACAACTTCTCTCGAAAAATTGTTATACTACAAATAACAAACATGCAGCGGAACAGGAAAGCAGCTTAATAAGCGTGAAAACATTTGAAAGCGTATTTTCAAATAATATTGTCAAAACAGCCCTTTCGAGCCAAATTTGTCTAAAGTGGTAGTATATATTAACTTCGAAGTAAAAATTGAATAAAAATTGAGCATGCATAGCAGTACAGGGGTTGAATTTTTTCTCATCATTTGGTGCCACCTCAAGGTAATAATAAGTAAGTATTTTTGACAGATCCAAAAAATGAGTGGAACTTAGCATGATACGAGTTTTTCTTTTTTGCCTGATTTTCTGTCATATTCTGTATTGAAACCAGGCTATTACGATGTATCGACCTACGGAGGATGAGAGGGAGGCGGTGATATAAACAAAATCCGTTTTGGGAACCTAGGGTCAAAATTCAGTTGTGTTCAAATGTGGAGTAGCGGGCGCTGAGGGGTTAAAATTGTAAAAATTGTTCCTTTCTGGACCAATCAATAGAGAATCCAAAGTTGTATAACATATCCAGAAATCAGTCTTCTAGCTCAATTAGGAGGGGAGATATAAGGATTTTCCCCTTTTTGACCCTGAAAAAGGGCTGTTCTTCCCCTATATCCTCACTAAATTGAGCTAGAAAGTTTAAATTCGGCATGTGGGCATAATAGGGGCCGTAGATGTGCCTTTTCGGGGGTGTAGAATTTTCAGCCTCATTGCACTATCTCATTTATTATTCAAATTGTATACCTAGAATTTATGATATACAAATATGTATGAAAACAGCGTACCTGAAAACCTTGTGTATGCAAAAATTAAAAAAATGTCCCCTAATTCTAGTTCAACATGTCAAACTCATTCCATTTAAGCACTTACCGCGATACCTGTAAACGATACATGTTACATACCTTAGAGTACGATCAAATTGTGAAAAAACATCCCTAAACGTCAAACCCATCCACCCATTTCAAAATTTTTTCAATATTTTTGAAAATTTTGAACATAACTAAAAAAAATATGAATTCAAAATGTTAGGAAAATCTCAAGGAATATTCCCTTCATGAAAAGTTGAGAAATCTCCCTGCACAGGAAAAAAACGCAGAATCTTCTATATTTGTGGGAGAGCGACAATTTTCTCTACGATGCAGATGAGGAAATCTGTCAAATTGAGGTATACTGATGCATTGGTCGTTAGACTGACCTGAAATTAGCCTCACACTTATACTTTATGAAATTACTTATACAAGGTGTTTCACTTTGATGGTACTTCCTTCATACCACGAATACAGCAACTGAAGTTGTACACATGCATAACGTTTTGCCTGTCCGAATCATTGGAAGGGTAAAAATACACGGAACTAAATTTTTTTCCAAAAAATCTGAGGTCATTTTCAAAAATTTTCAACACTCAAAAAAGTTAGAAGTGTGCTGTTTGCTCCAAAGTGTAACGTATTTGGTGTAGCATATCCAGTAAAAAAATTAGGAATAAAAGTGAAGTGGTTTTGGAGATATGTTACGTAACGTAAAAAAAAATACCTCCTTTTTCAACTTTCAAGTTGGTACAATCTAAAAATAAGAGTGAAGACATTACGCCAACGGCACCGCAAGTAATACAAGAAAGTAGATTATAACGAGAGAAATTTCAATACCAAGCCAATTCTATAACAAGATACCTATAAATAGATAATCTGATTAGAAAATTTTCATCTTTATTGAACCAGCTTGGTTTTCTCGACAATATCAATCTTCAAAAGAAAAATATACCAAATGAAAATCAACTTCAACACCGCTTAAACGGTGCAACTTCATGAAAGAAACATTTCATCGATATCGAGTTGGTGTAGTACAGGTATCTATAAGGTACAATTCGAAAAACAAATTTCTATTTCGGAACAAAAAGGGTTGCTAGTAACGTAAAGTACTAGTTTTCTTATCTAACAGTAAGAAACAAACTTGGGTAAAGTTTACCGTATTACTACTTTCACAATTTCAAGTACTTTACTTACGTACCAACATATTATTATGGAGGTAGCTCTAGCTATCTTTTTAAATAAATCAAAGGTACAGTTGAAATCTGCAAAACCAACTTATTGCACAAATTGATAGAATTCAGTTAGTATCAACCGGATTTTGCAAAAATACAACTTAATATAGAATTACAGACACCATTCCAATCTACCGGCCAAGAAGCAAAAGGAATTACTTCAATTATGAAATACGGTCAAACTTCCTTTCTGTTTAAATTACAGCATTAGGTGCCAAAATTGGTGATTAAAAAAAGTAATTTATCGAACAATTTCAATCTCCACATGAAAATTTGTTCGGTAAAGCGGCGAAAAAGGTCAAGCTACGTATAAACTCTTGGAACGATAGCTAATAAAAAGAAAACAATTTGTGACGGATTTACAAATTTTCACGACGAAATGATATTGAATTTGTATTAAAAGAAAAAAAAGGAATTTCCTAATCCAAAAATTATCAAGTTTATTCTCAAGGTACCAAAATAGAATATAAATCAACACACCAAAAAGAAAACACTAAATGAACGCCAATAAACTTATGTTTGAAATTCTTTCAATGATTTGATACGTAAAAAGTTTCGTTTGCACTTGAATGAAATTTATTGCGATAAAATAATATTTCAAATTTAGCCTTCCAATGTGCAAGATACACATCACATGGTATAGTTTATCGATTCAATTTTATTTCTTCCAGTACTTCACTTAAAAAAATAAATCTGTATGAAAGTTTCGTGTTTTATGGCAAAAAAAAATATATAATTTTTTTGTTTTTTTTTATTTTTTTTTTTTATTTTGTTTCGTAACAAAACTTATTTGTAATAAAAATCCACCGACCAATTTAAGTATATGAACTTTAACACCTGTGAATTGGAAAATTAGTGATAAAATAAATCGTAATAATTCGAAAATCCAGATATTGAAGATGTATGAGTTCGTACGCAAAATTTGGTGACTGGTCAGAGGGGAGAGGTGAACCCCTCCAAAGCATAAGGACGAGATTTTTAAAACAAAAATTATTTTAAATGAAAAAATGTCCATTTCTCGATGTTTCAACATAAATTTTGTAGATTTTACAAGAAAAAAAAAAACAAAATTTTTTATAACTGAATGATTTCTAAATTTTACCAAAACTTCTATATTTCTAGCAACTTTATTTAAAGAGATTTTAAAAGATTTCTAGTCATTTATATGAAATTTAGCAAAAACAAACAATCTTTCGGTGGGAAAGGGGAGGAATTCACCACGTAGAAAAACTTAGCTCCGCCGGTCCTCTTGAATGCGACTATACAGGATTTTTTCAGTTTTACTGAATACTCTACGGATAGAGAATTTGACGAAGTAAATAAAAGCAGAGCTCAGCTATAAGCTTTTTCTCAATCAATGGTGTAGGTGGAAGTAGAATTTGGAATGAGTAGCTGAAATATCTAAAAACTATTGTAAGGATCCCTACTAAATCTACGTATCAAATTTTAACGCTCCAAATAAACTTGGAGGGGAGATCAGGGATGGAAGAATAGCGAAGAACCAACTACCATTTTTGAAGAACAAGGAGCATCCTCGAAAATTTATTTCAAAGAACAAGAACGAGAACAACTATTTTCCGTTTTTCCCCCATTTCAGCAGATATTTTCTCGATTTATTGTAATTTAAGCGCATTTTAGTGATTTTTTCCGAGATCTTACTTTCATTTTCATTAATTTTTTTCACTCATTTGTCGATTTTTAGTCAAATTTTCAAATATTTGGTGGTTGAGACCAACAAGAACGAGAATTGAGAACCAAACAAAACCAAATAAAGAACAACAGAACACGAGAACAATATTTCAAGAAGGGTGAAGAACAAGAAAAAAATGAGAACAAAGTTTACAAATTTGAGATGAAAATAAAATCAACAAGAACAAAAATTTTGATTTCCACCCCAGGAGGAGATATGTGAAAGACAAACTCGAAAACGGAATCAAAAACAGTGCAAAAAATTGCTTTTTCGAAGCTAAAAAGAAGTGCAATGAGACTGAAAAACCGAAACCTTCAAAAGGTACTCGTAGGACGTCTACTAAATTTACATTCCAAATTTCATCCCGCTCCCCCGTTCAAATAGCGTTTAATGTCGAAAAAGGGGTTTCCCCCTTTACCCCCACTTCTAATTGGCGCAGGAGGCTGATTTTTGGATTTGTTATTTAACATTTGATTCTCTGACGATTGGCTCAAAAACGAAGAAATCTTGCGATTTTCGGCTTTTGGACGATCCTCTCCTAAATTCGGACATCACATTCAGGGCCCGTACTAAATGTACATACCAAATTTCAAATTCCAAACTCAATTTGGCGGGGAGATTGGAGGAACAGCCCTTTTTCAAGGTCAAAAAGGAAGAAAATCCTTATATCTCCTCTCCTAATTGACCTAGGGAGACGATTTTTGGATATGTTACACAGCTTTGAATTCTTCATCAATTGGTTTAAAAAGGAACAATTTTTTGCGATTTTGGCCCCTCAGTACTCCCTTCCTAAAAATTAGAGCATAACTGAATTTTGACCCAAGGTCATCCACACTCATGTATATCTAATCCGCCGCCAAACTGAGCTAACTGACTGAATAAAATCGATTTTGGTCAGTATCGAGCAGAATAAATGATTTTAGTGTTAGGGAGTAAAAATAAAATGAAATAAAAATAAAAATAAATATTTGACAGGGTCAAAAATTATCCAGATGGTCTTATATGACCCGAAAACATATTTTGTTGATATCCCTCCCCCTCCCTCATACGCCGTAGGTCGATAGACTGTAATATTCTGGTTTTCATTGACAATATGACATAAAATCAGACTAATTAGGCCAATGAAAATTAACGAAAACTTTTAATAACCACTGCGGAACGTTAACACTTACGTAGTAGCTACCTGGTACCTAGACCTACCTATGTAAAGATGAACGTATTTAACACAAAATCTTTGAAATTCAAATTAGGTACACGTATTTTTACATACACAAAAAGCAACAAACACTCTACTACTTGCTATTATAAGTATAAATAATATAAAAATCTACTCGTTAAAATACTCCAGTTAAGAGTCCAATTTAACGAGAAAATCCAGCATGGCAATTTAAAAAAGAACGACTATACGACTAAAATTACAAATATAAGTACCTATGTTTTTTCCTATTCTCAAAAAGTCCGCAATATTTGTTTCTTACATTCTATGCTGTTAACAAACTCCTAACAAGTCCTACTAGGATAGCCGATATAATTTACAACAAAATATAGTAAAGTCTAAGTATTTTCTTTTACATATTACCTCGCTCAGTTGCTCGACGACAAACGTTGCTATTTTTATAGTTTCCTTCCTTTTATACTCGAAAAATATTTATCAAAAACTTTCCGGACTAACATTTCGTGCTGAGAGTGCTTACAGCCTTTCATACATTGCAACACCACGTTGCGTTGTATTGAAATCATAAATGAATTTTCTTGCAATTCAAAACAAAAACAGATTACCATTTACAGCATCCGTATTCATAATAATCAAATTTATGATAATTTTTCATAATACAGGCGAGGTTTTTTTCTGAACGTACTACCAAAGCTATTTGATTTGATTCTTATTCGTCTACATGGTTTGAAATTACGTTGAAGAAAGCTAATAGGGAATTCGATGTAGCAATCGAAACCATAATACGTAAGTATTTCAGCATGAAAGAAAAGAACACGTTAAAGTGCGTTTGGACCATTTACAATATACCGATTGCAATAATACGTAACAGAACCTATTTGTCTCCCTCGAGGCTATTTTGAAATATCGATAAAGTCTCGGAACTGAAACCAAGCTAAATTGAACTTTAAAAAGATATCTACACCGTTGATTCGACGAAAAAACAAATACTTTTACGACGCTCAATGATGGTTCATATCAACGCGATTACTCACATGATACATAAACATAAGTACATTATTTAGCCTACCTATATACAAGTCTGAAGACGGCGTGTTTAAAGAATAGACCTTCAAAATTTGGAAAAATAACTCAATTTTCTCATTGCATTAGGAATTACATTCGACGAATAAGTCGATACCAACATCTTATAACAAATGGTTATAAGATTAATCGAAAATGTTACACATAATGAAATGTCGCTAAATTACCGCAATCAATTATCCTATGGTACGTTCCAATTTAGGTGAATTTATAGCCTATAGTCTGGTCTCATTGAGAAGAATAAAATAAAAACAAATACCTAGCATAATATAGAGATGTCAACTGTATAAAATAAATGATCATAGCCGGTATCAACTTGAGAAAAAAAAAACACAACCAAACAAAGCAAGACACTTTACTTATTTCAACCCTCATCAAAAGTATCAGATGTTACTGACTAATTTCACGAACCTTATGTTTTTTATTTGATCAATTTCTGTTTCGTATTTCACCTAGTTCGGGTAACGGTTGCATCGCGGAAAATCCATTACCTCGCTTCAACGAGCAAGTACAAACAGAAAATTAAAGTAGAAATTAATGCAATAGAAATCAAAGCGCACTTTGAACTATAGCTAATGATCTGTATCATGCGTTACAGGCTCGTGACATGCTTGTGAAGTTTTAACCAATTGAATAGACTCTATTTTTTTTATTAAAAAATACCTGATTCTTGAATTAGTTTTTCAGACTACTTTTACATTATAATTGCATAGTACGAATTCGTCGTACAGTACATTAAACTATACATAGCTCAACAAAATCATATCAACCTTTAACTTTCAAAGCAAAACATTGGATTAAAGCTATTTTTTCGTGCAACGACGCACATGCCAGAAAAACATGACGCAAAGTTGGTAGAAAATACCCGGAAAACAGAACCTACGGTATAAATTTGGAGGAACAATGTACCATACACAATTTGAACATGAATGAAATAAATAAAAAAAAAATAATAATAAAAAAAAAAGAAGAATGGCTCGTAAAAAGTCGTCTTTTTTAATACATCTGAAATTCATTTTTCATATTGCAAATATTTCAATAAGAAAAAACAATTTCACGACAGGATATTATTTTACAACATCTTAACGAGTTCGACACCCAAACAAATCATGCCTATATATTTTCTATACTTTCAAACGTATCATTTTTTTATCATAGTAAATAAGTAAATATACCTAATACCTAATAACTTTCAATTTTTGATTTAATAATAATTTATCATTTGACTTGAATTCTTCCATAGCTTATTCTCGCACTGAAGATGTACATCATTTGTCAGTTTTTAAATTGGTCATCTAAATTACGTAAAACTAGTTTTGAAAAAATATCAAAGAGATCATTTCTAAAATTTTGTATTAGAAACAAGAACATATGTAATGCCAATCTCTAAAATTTTTCATGACACTGAAAAATTATGTAAGGTAATTTACTGCAGTAACAAAAAGATGATTGGGCGATTATTTAAATTTTTATCAAGTACCTAGGAAAAAATTCCGAAAAAAAAACAATCTTACACTCCGCTGGGTCTGATGATATTCGTCTTTCTCTCCATCATTCAAAACCTCTACGTACATAAGAAAGAATGCCGAATCCATCGAAAGGTTTTCCTAGTGCGTAATTGATAAACCGCTTCTACTTCTCCATATAAAACACAGGCATTCCGAAATATTTTCATAAAGATCATTATTAAGTATATTTAGATATTTTCAAAAATGCTCTCATTTTCATATCAAAAATGCTAATGTACAGTAAGATGTTGGTTCTGGTACTAGAAATTAGATTAGGTGTATATTTATATGGCGCAGAGTAGCAAAGGGCGGAAAAAAATCGTAAAAACCATCCAGTATAAGCAGCTCCAACGAAAAGCTGAAGAGCAGTGTCGTAGACTAGCTAATATTTACGTGCATCATTTTCCCATGAAAATCACTTTGTATAGCCATTTCGAAAAAATTTTGAAAACTGAAATACTGATCTACATAGTATATATAGTCGAATAACTGCATCCATTTGCTCACGATGTAAAAGGTAATCTAAGCTTAGGTGCCATTTTTTCTAGCCTCTCCTCCTCCGAGAATTGTGCCCCCTTTCTCAGAAATGCACACACCTCCCTTTCCATTGGTTCTGCAAAAAAGATTCGAATAAAAGTTCGTTCTGGAAAGATTCTCTACATTTTTGGTAATTACAAAAATTACATTTTAAAATACCCTCAGATTCACATTCAGTGAGTTAAATTACCACTATCCACACCATTTTCATCACATTCATTTTATTCAAATTTTCGAAACATAATTTTCTTTCCTCAATCCTCATGTACCAAAAGGTTATGACTTGGAAAAAAATCGAACAAATGACCAAAAATTTAAAATTTAAGTCAAATTATCATATGGAGTGGATATTTACGAGCACTCTCCTCGTATACGTCGCTTCAACTTTTAAATTTTTTTTGAAAATTCACCAAGCAGACAAAGAACCACTTATTAATAAACGCAGGTTATGGAAAATTGTGTCACGACAGGTGGAAGGGTTGGGATGACGAATGGTTCTTGCGTTTGAAAATATTTCTACAGATCTCCAACATGCACCATGATGAAATTTTTCAATCTGCAGACAGGGTCAAAACACTTATTTTGAACGTTGATATCGGGAGGAGAGGTTGGAGGCTGTGAGGAGAACTATTCCGGTGGCCATGCCAGATGTAAAATTTTATTCTAAATATTTTTTGTAATTACTAGTTTTGTGGTATATTTGATATTTTTTAAAATAAACGAGAATAACTTGATTTTGAGCATTTCTATAAATACATTTCTGAGATTTGAGGTGTAAATGTTGCTCCAAATGTAATTTTTGTAATAACTAAAAGTGTAAAGAATCCTTTAAGAAGAAACTATTACTTGAAATTTTTTTTTTTAGAATCAATAGAACGGGAGATACGTGCATTTCTAATGAAGGGGCTGGATCCTCGGAGGATAAGGGGCTAGAAAAAAATGGCACCCAAGCTTATTTTTGCCTAAATATATTCTACATAAAAAATCAGTCGTCAATTTGCTTTTTACATTTGGTGTCAGCGGAAGTCTTTTTTTTGCAATAATTCGACTATACTAATGATCCAGTATTACAAAAATAATATAGTACCATGTAGAATACGTTAATACTAAGACCATATACAGGGTACCCCATCACGATACGGGCCCCCTTCAACCATCAACTATACAACACATTCCAAGTCTATGTATGTATGTTTATCTGACCTTCGGATTGAAGGAGCTAAGATATACTGCTATGAAAACTTTTTTTTTTGAAAAATTTCCAACATATTCAACTCTATTTTTCAGACAACCTTAATAGATAGAATGTTGGGATTTTTAAACTAAAACAGAAACAATTTTATGTAAAATGTGATGACGTGGTCGTTTCTCTCAGCAGGTTGATGTTTGAACGAATAATGATCGAAATAATTGAAAAACTTGTTCCATAAATGTGCAGTTTGTACAGTTCTTGTCAAAAATATCGAAAATTAATTCTCATAACCTATTGTTATTTTTAGTGTCGTTGGATGAACCAAATCCGATATTTTCTACAATGACAATCCCATCCTTCTATCTTTCTTATATGTATATGAAGTTATTCTCATTTGAAGTTTTGAAAAAAAAAGTTAATAAAAAAAAGAAACAACCAAACATTTTTCTATTCTCATGATATATGACTATTTTGAGCAACTCAGAAGCGTGCGAACTCTTTCAAGTGTTTGTACTTCACAATGCGTTCATATTTTTCCAAAAATAAAAAATTTCTATATTAATTTTGAGATTTTTTTAAAACTTTAAACGATCACTACTTCATATCTAAGAGAAGTAGAGAAGTAGGACTGCCACAATCAAAAAGACTGGACTTTAATCATCCGGCGACACTAATGAAATAATAATAATAATAATAATAATAATAATAATAATAATAATAGGTTATGAGAATAAATTTTCAATCTTTTGAACCATAATGCTAAAAATTACACATTTTTTCGATTATTTCGATCATTACTCGCTCAAATATCAACCTATCAAAACAAACGACCATATCATTAAGCACAAAATTATCCCTTTTCTGGTTGAAATTCCATCAACATTCTATCTATAACGATCGTTCTGAAAAATAGATTTGAACATGCTGAAAAATTTTCATACCAGTGTATACCGACCCCTTCAATCCGAATATCAGTCAAAGATACATAAATATATACATATACACATATGTACATAGACTCGGTATGTGTAGCATAATTACTGGTTAAAAGGGGTCGAAATCGAGACAGGACCCCTTGTATTGTATGCACTACAAAAGCTATTGTTAAAAATTAGTAATTTTGAAGCAAAGAATATTGGTCGCATTTCCCAGCAATGCAACAGCTCATGTGCAGAAGGTGTTTATTTCTGTAGTACCTGTAAACTATGCATAAAAGTGGTAAATGCGTCCAGAACGTTTGCTTCGAAAAGCTGGCATGCAGTAGCAGTCCAACAATACATCTAGACATTTTTTTTTGAGCAATGGATTAAACTTGAAAACTGTAGCAGCTCAGAAAGGATGAAATTTTGAAAAGATGGTATTTTTAAGCCATAAAAAGTGCATTTCTTGGAGTTTGGGTTTTAAATTTTGATGTCGTATTAATACAATGACGAGTTTTTTAATTTTTCACGCCTGAGAAGGAAGGAGATAGGTGCGTCACTGATGAAATGGCAAAAATAACATTAATTTGTTGATTAAAATAAGGTAAATGTAACCGATATACTCGAACATTATCAAAAAAACTCGTTAAAAATCAAAATACTCGTACAAAAATTCAAACAAATTCTCATTCTTCTCACGAATTTTAAACTTATTCGAAATAGGTTTACAAATCTCAAAACTTAAGTAAAAGCGAATGTGCTTACGAGTATATAAGTAGATCGACATCGTTTTACCAACTTCTTAAGCTATTTTTGATGAAACATGGTAAACAACTAATTACATTTTCAACGCATCATCTCACTTTATAAATTTTCCCAACAACACGAAAGGACACCTTCCTCCTTAAACGTATAAATTTTATTCGTCGCAAGAAATTTCAAAACGTAAATCAACTTTTCTCACTAAAATACGTAGAGACATTAAGATTCAAATCTGTTCAGATAGTGTATGCGAAGTCGCGTACCTGCCTCATTAATGTAGATATCGTGCTCTAGATAACGCCTAGCGAATAGACATACATTGACATGACGGTTAATGCCTACAAATTGCTAGTACAAGTATCATTTTCATTTTCAGGAGTTTTCACCATTTTAGTTATTTATATTATTCGAAACCGTCGCGTCGATGTTATTATAAGCATACCTGCGTCATAACGTCAATTTTTCAATACCGTATCATTCATAAAATATACAAGATGTCCCATCTCAATAGGAAACCCCTTCAACCAATAACTATGCAACACATACCGAATCTATGTAAGTTAGAGTGGATCGAAAAAAAAAAAAAAAAAAAACGTTCCTAGGATTTTGACAAAACTTACGTAGATGGTTGACTTTGAGTTAAAAACTCATCATACAAAATTTTGTGACCCTAACTCAAAGAGGGTGGAACTATGGGTTCTCAAAAAGGGGTCATATTTGAAAAAACGCGGTTTTCGTCATTTTCACCCCCTAAAAGTGATGTAGGACCTCGGCCATAGGGCTAAAAAAGTGCGACTTGAGTTTCTGCGTCTCCTTGTACCATTGGCATCTCGATTCCATACCACGTATAACCATCTCCTACTAAGGGGCTAAAAAGTTACAAATCGTAAAAATCGACATATTTTATTCTTCAAAAAAACGCAATGAAAAGGTTTTCGCCTCAGTAATTGGTCCAAAAAATGTTTTCAGTCTAGAAAAGTGAATTCTAATTGAAATTGTTCAAAAGTTTTGCGTTACAGGGCAGCCCATCTCTTAATTCCGAGTTGGTCTAAATTATTGCCATAATTATCAAGAAATTTTCGATTTTTACACCTAAAAATCAATTTTTCTGTTGGCTGCCTTGCAACGCGAAACTTTTGATCAATTTCAATTGGAATTCACTTTTCTAGTCTGAAAAATTTTAACGACCCATTATTGAGGTAAAAAGCACTTTTATTGCGTTTTTTTGAAAAATGAAAAATTTCGATTTTTGCGATCTGCAACTTTTTAACCACCTGGTTCCGAGATTATAAATGGTATCGGTTCGAGATACCAATGGTATTGAGAGACGCAGAAACTCAAATCGCACTTTTTCATCCCTATTAACCAGAACACCCAGTATAACAATGAACTATCTGTTTTGGTCTGAGCCTGATATCAACTTTGATGTTTAAGAAAGCAATTCATTGAGTACATACATATTCATTTATATTACACACATATTTAAGCTCGTACAGTGGTACCTACCTGAGTAGAAAAATTCAAAGATTAATTATTTTAATTTCTTGAAGAGTAGATGAAGTTTCATTAGAAAAATCACACAGCCTTGAACCTCATTAATCAACTCTCTTCTTTCAAACTCTTATACAACACTTCTTGTTTTTCCTTGAGCTTTTTCCTTGATAAGCTACATTTCTATGTACCAACTTATACTCGAAAGTACGAACCTAATATCACACAACCACAAACCATCTGGTTACACAAATTTCATTAGTGAACAATGAACATTATACATGCTACAATTTTTTCAAATTTTCACCTCTTTTTTATGGAATTATAAATGATTTCTAATTTTTTTCGACACGATCTTTTCATAATGAAATTACTACTTGTGTTCAGCATTTAAACCATTTTCTCTCACTAAATAAAGTACCTATCCATTAATGAGAAGAATGATCAAGATGCCTCAAATCAATAGCTCCATAACATCGGGTATCAGAATTTATCAACGGTATGCAACGAAAAAATTAATTACAGTTTTTTTTTTCAATTTAGCAAAAACCGCGCTGTAGGTAGGCCTAGGTATCTCCTATTTAATATCTACCGTCGTCGATCCATCGATATTATGCTTCTTTCTACATTTATAATAAATTCATTTCAAAAGAGCAATTTTCCAGTTTTCCTATCGTTAGGAGAGAAAAAACATTGTATGAAAATGAGAAAAAATAGCGATCTATCTTTTATATCTTATTTTTTTTTTGTAAGACCTTTGAACGAAATTTTACAACTGTGACAAGTTGCCACAAAATATTTAATTTGAAATATTCCTCTTAGTGAAATATCAACTTTCCAGTTGGTTTTTCTTTACTAATGCCAAGATAAATGGATAAGCATTTGAAGCTTGAAGTTGAAAAAAAAACACGAGCGAAAACTAACCTACCGGAAACCTCTCTGAAATTATAAGTGTTATAAGTTCCGCGAATTTTTTCATTCGTAACCGATGACTTTTTCAAGCATATTCCTTTCATTATTCTGTTTAGTTTTCATATTTCACGTTAAACGATTATGTCAACAATTTACTAAATTATCCTATACGTTGTTAGGAATAATAACAATGTATTGTTAGTTATTTCACAGATTGAGATTTAAATATCTTTTTCCCTGTGCGATGCACTTCAGAATCAAAAGAAAAAATAGAAAAAAATATTATAAAATAATTTGTTTCAACGGTAGCTAACAAATGGCTAAACACAAGAGCAACATTTTTACCCAAAAATCAACTTCTGGAAAAAAATTAATTAAATAAATTAATAAAATTGTTTTTAGATTTATAAAAAAAAATTGGATTCAGTGAATGATTTTAGTATTCAAAGAAAAAAAAAAACATCGTAATGCGTTGCTTTTTGAGCTCGATTTTCATAAAGTTGAGAAAATATGAGCATTGTCCAAATGGCCATTAGGGTGGAGCGAAAAAAAAACATATCTCGGTGAGAATACTTATTTTGAGAGGGGAAGGCACCGTACAAAATTTGAGCTCGATATTTTAACGAGGGGTGATGCTAAGGAGTCCTCACAGCAGGTCGTTTTCGAAAAAAATGAAGTTTTTCTCGATAATGGCTTACTTAACTCTTCATGAAACTTCGCACACAATATCCAAAAGGTGCGATTCGAGTTTTTACGTCTTCCTGGCCCATTGGCTTTGAAAGTTCGCAAATCGCGAAAATCAAATCTTCAACAAAGGAAATGCGCAGTCTGTGATGCTCTGATTTTGACGAAACTTAAATGGTTAGAAAGAGTGTGCCAAAAACCCCCAAATCTAAATTCCCAGCTTTCTGGTAAATCACTTCTAATGTATGCTTGAAAAGTCGAAACTCCCAAAAATCATATCTATAATTCCTACTAAGTCTACATACTAAATTTAAACTTCTTAGCTCAATTTTGAAGGAAGATAAGGGAGAAAAGTCTGTTTTCAAGGTCAAAAAGAAGGGAAAATCCCATATCTTCCTTCTTAATTGAAATAGGAGGCTGATTTTTGAATATGTTAAACAATTTTCAATTCTTTGTCAATTGGCACAAAAAGTAATAATTTTTGCAATTTTTGACCCCCCCCCCCTCCAGCAACCCTTTCACCCAAATTTGGGCATAACTGAATTGTGATCCAAGGTTATCCCCACTCAGAAATTACAAATCCGCCGTTAATCCAAGCTTAGTGCTCAAATTTGACCGATTTTGGTCGATATCAAGCTAAGCCAATAATTTTTAGATTCGAGAAAAAAATTAAAATGTAAACAATAAAATAATAGGAATAAATATCTGGCATGGCCAAAACTGATCTCAACGGTCTTCTAGGACCTCAAAACAGATTATGTTGATACTCGCTCATCCCTCTCCATCCACTGTAGGTCGATAGTCTCTCATCGCCTTGTTTTCATTGACAATATCAACCCCTTAACGCTGAAACGGTCCAAGTGCCTGCCACTTTTTTCAAAGTGGAGATTTCGATTAAAATATAAAAGACGTTAATTAATTAATTTAAACCTCAAAAAAACGATATTAAAATTCGCAAAGTCCATAAAAGCAATGCAAATTTCGTTATGTTTTTTTTTGTCTTCCGTGTAAAAAAAAAAAAAAAAAAAAAAAAATGGCACTTGAA
>FIZR01005859.1:0-54761 GCA_900060175.1 Ferrisia virgata
AAAAAAAAAAAAAAAAAAAAAAAAAAAAAAAAAAAAAAAAAAAAAAAAAAAGGTAAACGACATATCATAACTTTATTTTTAATGACCAAAAACATGAAAATAAATCTCACAGTTATTAATATAACCCAAACCCTGTGATCATGTTATCTCTCTCCACTCCAGCATAGGTCCAAATTTCATTTGTAATGTTTTAAAAATTTACAATTTTGAAAAAATTTGCTTAGCATTTTTTTAATAATGCTCAACTTTTTTGTCAAACATAATCAAACTGCTGACGGTCCAGATTTATCAACAATCGATGATTAAGAGTTGGTTGGAGGTCAACGGTGGACTGTCAAGAGTTGACCAAAAATAGTAGACCATCAACACCCCACACCACAGAGATTTGGACTGTTGACTCTTGATGGTCCAGATCCATCAACACCTGACCATCAAGATCTGAACTTTCAACAAAGGACAGTTGATCATCAATATCCGGACTGCCAATACTCGATCATTAGGAGTTGATGGTTAACAGTGGACTGTCAAGAGTTGACCAACCATTGTTGATCATCAATAGTGGACTATCAAAATGTCAACTGTCAACTCTTGATGGTTCAGAAACATCAACACTTGACCGTCACTGGTTAATAGTCAACTGTGGACTGTCTTGAGTTGGCCATCAAGAATTGAACTGTAAACTTTTGATGGTCCTGATCCATCAACACTTGGCTGTCCACAGTTGATAGTTGATAGTCATCTGTGGACTATCAAGAATTGACCATTAATGGTGGTTTATCAAAGACTGGACTGTGAACAGTGAACCATCAACATTTGATCATCAATATCCGGTCTACCAGCATCTTGAACATCAACTCGGATGTTAAGAAAACAATGGTGAGCAAATTTTCAAAATTTTTCATGTTATCATTTCTCAGGTTCCAGCAGTAGGCTAAATTTCATTAAAAGTGACATAACTTACAAAAAAATTGTGATTTTGTCTTTAACAATAGGAATCCTGAAAATAGCATAACATTTTTCGATAATGTTTAACTGTTTTGTCAAACATTATCCAATTGTTAACAGTCCAGAGCAGTTGACCATAAATATCAAGTCCATCAACATCCGGACCATCCAAACCTTAACAATCTGGCCATTTTCGCCAATGCTGTTTAGAATGTGCAATGTTATTGAAAAGTCGAAATTCTTAAGAAGCGCCACTACCAATCAAATTTCAACCTCTTTTTTTCCACCTCAAACACTACCTTCCAAAAAGTACAGCCTTAAATGCCAAATGTTAGCATGCTATAGTCTAACTGAAACAGATAATATCTGAAGAACCAATTTATTTCAAAGTCAAATAAAAAGAAACCTCCCATGTATCCCCAGTTTCCCTCGAAATTGATATACATAAAGATTTTTGGATATTTTTGTTATACAACTCTGCATTTTCAACCAGTTTTGGCCTTCGTGACTGAATTTCAACCCAAGATAATTTCCACTCCTATTTATCAAATTTTTTTGCCAATAGAATCTTCTTGTGTGAATTTGAGCGATTTTGCTCGGTGTCAAGTCAAGTAAATAATTTTAATCTTTGGTCGAAACAAATACAAATCTGACAACGTGTACAAAAATGGCCTTAATATTTTTCTACAACCTTAAACACAGATTTCGTTGATCTTCTTCTCTTGTCGCATCTGTAGTACTTCGGCTGTCCTCAATAGCCTTAAAGGCCTTAAAAGCATCGCTAGGATTGAAAATTCGGAGAGTGGACACAAAAGAGACTATGGGCTCAAGGGGAGGATGATTAAAATTATCTCAGAGTGATGAGGGTAATAAATACAATAATTTTTTTGGTCATGTGCGAAGATAAATTTTTCCAAACCTCAACTGCACCTCATCACTCTGAGATAATTTTAAGCTCTTACCCCTTGAGTTCATGGTCTCTTTTGAGCTTCCTCTACTAATTTTCAATCCTAGTGATGCTTCTAAGCCAATTTACGACAGAAGTGGAGCGAGTATCAACTACATATGTTTATCAAGGTCATTTTTGGACATGTCACATTTATGTTTGGAAAAATTGGTTTGTAAAGCATCGAAACTACTGTAAAATACCTACGGGACTTTTACAAAATAAATTGAGAAATTTTCAGAGGAATCGGTCAGATTTCTCTCCAAGGGTGTCAGATCTTCTTGGTTAACCCGATCAGACTAAAAATGACAGTCTACCAGTGACCAACTAACCACTTCAACCCCATCTCAGCTAATTGTCTGCGGAAATAATATACATTAGAACCGTCTACTAATTATAACGTAAATTTGATTCCAAATCAGTTTTTTAATTTACTTTAAAACACTCTGTAAACGCTGAAAATGTAACAATTTCATTATAACCGCAATAGGCTTTTATGTCACCATTTATTTTAGTAGCTGTTTGTGTAGATCTAGATAGGTAGGCCAGGTACATACATACTCGTATTACATATATCGTGTCAAAGTCGAAGGAATTATTGAAAGTTTCGCCTGGAATATTGCGTTTTACGAAATTTTGCGTGTAACAGCAAACGTGAGGCGAGAACGATATTAATTTATTCATTTGATGGTACGTAGTTACTCGATTATTTCATTTTACCAGAAACCTTTTACGAAGATGATGAGGTTTTTGCTACGCCTCGCCGTTACACATGTACACGTAGGTTTGGAGGTAGGTACCTATATCTACTCTTGTACGAGTACGTACATTGTATGAGCCTAGCATAGTACATTGGGTCGAGTAAATTTGACACTGGAAAGTTATCGCGCGAGTTTGCCTGATAAATAGCGTGTCTGAAGGGCATTTAGAAGTGGATATTTTGTATTTGTAATGAACGTCGCGCCGCACCGCACCGCGTTTCGCGCTCAAACTGAAAGCATGTATGATGGTATATTGATATGGTGAAATATTTTCGGTATTTGCTCAACGTTTCCACGTTTCCGAGTATATTATCCGGTCGTTTGCGTATGTTTAACGTCATTAATCAGCCGCCGAAATACGGTTTGAGTATTTTTTGTAGCGCGGTTCTCAGGGTGAAAAAGTTTGCTATTGATTAATTATTAGGTAATACGCGCTTTTTTTTCCCTCGATAGAGCTAAAAGTAGCTGTAAGTGATTGGATTTTTTCTGGCTTAAATTGGGCCAATAGTGGCGTAGATAGAGATACCTGCGTGAGCGAAATGAGATGAGATGGATTTTTAGAATGAACATTAACGTGTAGGTGGGGTTCATGAGTTACATTATTGTGGGCGATTGTTAGAGAATTTGAGACCTTTTGCAAAACAAGTTTGGCAATTTTCATTCCTACTATCGTAAAGATATCTGCTTATTTCTAATATTTTTTCGAAGCGTTGGGAATTCGATTATTTGAAAACAATATTACAATTTTATTTATTTTTAGTATGCTCTCATAATTTGATATTTTCTGAACTCTTAAAGTATCAGATATAAAAGATTTTTGAAGTTGTAGATACTGAAAGAAATGTACAAGTTATGTTCACTAGATATAATAAAAAAAGGCACGATATGGCGTGGTTATAAAGAAAATTATTCAATCAAGTATCAGGGTGGGTGATTTCTTTTGGAAATCTGCAAGCAACCGCAGTTATAATAGTTGAGAAATGACATTGAAAACGACGTGATGTGGTAACAATTTTAGCCTTCTAAGTCTATTTGTTTACCTTACAAAAAACATTCAAAATAGAAAAAAAAGAATCGCTACTTCATTTTAAAAACCAAAATAATTAACAAATCAATTATTTTTTCAAAAAAATGAGCTTTCTTTAGCAAAATGATCTATTATTTCATTATAATTCAACTCGATGTCATATATAACTTGTAAACCCGTAAGAGGTCTCTTATACAAAAGGGCCATAACTGCAATGTCACCGTTCAGAATTATTGTGACCCCGCTGTTTGCAGATTTCTGAAAAAAGGCTAAATTAGGTAACTCTATTACACAAACGATATCTTAGTATTGCATTTCTGAGTTCAGCAACCACTTCCAATAGGGAAGTATTGAAGGAGGTTGATACATCAGGCTCTCTCTGACAGAATCTTATGTATTACCAATTAAACACAAATTCTGGATAAAGGCGAATTCTCTACGCCAAATTAGGACATCGTATGGGCTGAAGGATGTTCTAATCTGTCCCAAGACAAACCAGTTTTGCTGGAGAATGTTTTATGAACAATTAGTTTATTGTAACAAAATTTAACTAAACTCGTTTCCCTTTTTAGTCTTCATCAGATGTACTAGTTTTTCCTAAAATATCTGCAAGCCAAACCAGTTTGGACAAATTTTGTTAGAATAAACTAGCAATTCCTGGAACATTCTCCGGCAAAACTGGTTTGAACTAGAATAAATAGAACATTATACAGCCATTAGAATATTCTAGTTTGTCCTAGGACGAACCAGAAAATTCTAAAGCCTTTAGGACATTGTAGTTTGGCCTAGAAAATTGGTGTTTATCCGGAATTCGGGTTTGACAGGTAATACGACATAGATCAAAAGAGTTATCAGTCTGATTTTGGTTGGAGGAGGGGGGGGAAGCAAACAAAATCCGTTTTGGGGCCCTAGAAGACCAATGAGACAATTTTTTCCCATGTCAGATAATTATTTACTTTTAAAAATTTTTTCCCCGAACATTAAATTACATTTACTCTGCTTAATACGGACCAAAATCACTCCATTTCGGTCAATTGGCTCAGTTTGACGGCGGATCAGATATATATGAGTGGGGATGACCTTGGATCAAAATTCAGTTTTGCCCTATTTTAAGGGAGGGGGTTCTGAGAGACCAAAAATACAAAAAGTGTTCCTTTTTGAGTCAATCGATAGAGAATCCAAAATTGTAAAACATATCCAAAAATCAACTTCTCAAGTCAATTAGGAGGGGAAATAAGAGGGGTTTCCCCCGTTTAAACCTTGAAAAAGGCCTGTTCCCCTCTACCTCCCAAACAAAATGGGCTACGAAGTTGAAATTTGGTATGTACATTCAAAAAGGGCTTTAGATGTGCGTTTTAGGAGTCTCTTCTTTTCAGCTCCATTGCACCTCCTCACAACCCCAAAAATGATGTTTTTTGGTCAGGTTTTCTCGTTTTTTGAGTTTTTTCATTGCATAATTTTCCTCCAAATCGATCTACGAACTTGAATTGAAATTACATATTTGCATACAGTAGGGACCCTAGATGTGCCTTTTGGGAGTTTCGACTTTTCAGCCCCATTCTACCCCTTTACAGTCCTGAATTTGTAGTTTTTTGGTCGTGTTTTCTAAATCCTACTGTTTGTTCCTCGCATAACTCCCCTCCAAATTGTGCTAGGAAGTGGAAATTAGGTATGTACAGTCCATAAGGCCCCTAGATGTGCCTTTTGGTGGTTTTGACTTTTTAGCCTCATTGAACCCTTCCTATCTTCAATGCAGATTAGGAAAAAACCATCGCAAAGTAATACTTTTTTTTCATCCACAGTACATTTTAGCTTCTTCATAGATTCCGATAGCTTCTCTAATGAATAAAGCCTGGCTACAAGCCTTGAATCAAAACAAACTATTTTACTTTTTTGACACTTTTATTCACACTCAGCAATCGAGTGCTTTTCAAATAAATATTAATATATTTTTAAAACTCACACCGCTTTCATAATAAAGATCACAAACGGTGAATGGGAGTTGCTCCCTCTCAATTTCTCTCTGTTATTGCAAAAAGAAAAACAATATAGAAAAAAGCGAGTTTAAATAGGCACACACAATCGATTGCTTACAATTATAATTCTTCATTTTCACTGTTTCCCACACTTCAACACACCCCTTCAATTTTTCCACATTTATACATTTATTTTTATGAAAGGAAATCATCATTAGATAGTGCAAACGATCATATCCCAATTTCATTACAGTTGGGGGTTGCTTACTGTAACGACTGCATTTCATAACACTTTATTCGATTCGAAACTAATGCCAGTACGTGCAACACTGGGCACTAAAATTCGGTGTTTCGATTTATATACCTACCTATCTACCTACCTACCTACGTACAGGAAGAGCACAGACGTAGAAATACATGCGATGATATTGGGCGGACGAAGCTGCGCAACTAATTTTGTAATGGGTTATTATTCAACATGCCCGTATTATGCGGAACGTAAAATGTACATCGTCGTCGGGTTTAACACTCGGATACATTCTAACTAAGTATATACGTAGATATACGAGAAGCGGTACGGAGGCGATGGTAGCAATCGTTTTCTAACAACGCCGAAATTAAATCCTCGACAAGATTTATACGAGATAGGTTTTCGCGTGACGTTTGTTTTTCCATCCACTTTTCCTCTCACGTTTTTGCGGCTTGTTGATATTAATTAGAAGTAGATTTTTTTCTCTTCTATGATACGGAGCAGCAATATTTTCTTCTTTTTTTTTTCACAACAGCAGCATTGTAGTGTGTACTTCTTACCCCATCCCTCGGGGATGAAATAAAAGGGAATGATTGCGATTTGTACACAGTACACTGACAACGACACTGCGACGGGAACAAAGCTGCCTATAAACGTACGCTATTTTTATTTTTATTTTTTTATTTTACAGATTTGTAAACGTTCGATTATTTCGAGTGGAAATGATTGAAAAAATTCGTACGTCGGATTCGATGATTGTATTGACAATGACGCGCATTTGTACGAAAAATTTCAAAAAATTACTCTCGTTTGAGCGTGAAAAATGCTTCGACAAAAAAAAAATGAAAAACGAAACTACGAACTTATTCGAACATATTTTTATGGATGAAAAATATCATGTATACAAAACGGATTGATGCAAGGGCTACAATACAAAAGAGAACGAGGGGTTTTGAAATTTATCAAAAAAAATTTTGACGGCCGTAATGGCGCCAGATTCATTGGGAATGGAGCACGATGAGAATCGCCACTTTATTAAATGGTCGTATAATTTTGAAACCAGCCGATATTACGATTTATAAAGGAAAAAATTTTCCCCGCAATAATAAAATAGGTATTGATAATGGTAATTTGTTATTACTCGCTTTACTTGATGAAATTATGTATTTGAAATTATAAAATTTAAATCATCTGAAAGATTTGTTGCATGAAAATCATGAAAAAAAGTAAAACTCAATTTCTCAACATTATTTGAAACTAAACACATGCGTGTAAAATGAAAAAACACATATGAAATCTTGCAATTAATCAATGTTTTTCTGAAAAAATGGATAATTTCCCATCATTTAACATCCATTAAATTTTTTCCCTCATATTAAAGCAATCCTCATGGTTTCTGCTTTGGCTATAGAGTGGCCAGTGCACTGCTAATGAAGGACTTCACGTTGATGGTCAACTGTTCTGAGGAAGTAATAATAAAGAATTTTGAAAATGCTTAGCATTTTTTTCTCAACATTCAAGTTGACATTCAGGATGTTGGTAGTTTGGATATTGATAGTCCACTGTTGACCATCAACTGTTGATTGTCAAATATTGATAAATCCAGACCATCAAGAGTTGACAATCCAAATCTTGATAGTACAAATGTTGATGTTTTACTATTGTTGGTCAACTCTTGACAGTCCACAGTTGACCATCAACTCTTGATGACCAGGTGTTGATGGATCTGAACCGGTCAAGAGTCGGCAGTTCAAATCTTAATGGTCCACTATTGTTGGTCAACTCTTGACACTCCACTGCTGACCATCAACTATTCATGGCCAAATGTTGATGGACTTGGACCATCAGGAGTTGACAGTCCATATCTTGATAAATGCTGATGAACTACTACTGTTGGTCAACTTTTGACAGGCCAAAGTTGACCATCAACTGTTGATAGCCAGGTGTTGATGGGTCTGGACTGGTCAAGAGTCGGCAGTCCAAATCTTAATGGTCCACTATTGTTGGTCAACTCTTGACACTCCACTGCTGACCATCAACTATTCATGGCCAAATGTTGATGGACTTGGACCATCAGGAGTTGACAGTCCATATCTTGATAGTACAAATGTTGATGCTCTACTATTGTTGGTCAAACTGCTAATGACCAATTGCTTATAGATCTGGACTGTTGACAGTTGGATTATGTTTGACAAAAAAGTTGATTGTTATAAAAAAATGCTAAGAAAATTTCAAAATACCAAATGTTAAAAAACAAGACTATAAAATTTTGGCCCATGCTAGAGGGGGGGAGGGGAGGTTGGTTTATATCGCATAAAAATGTGAAATGCCCATTCATTTTTAACTGGCCAAATTTAGAGAGTATTCTTGGATTAGCAGCGGAATTGATATTTTGAAGTGGAGTTGATCTCGAGTCAAAATTCAGTCATGACCGAATTTGTGAGAGGCGGTATCGAGGGACAAAAATTTCAAAAATTGTTACTTTTTGACCTAATTAATAGGCAATCAAAAGTTGTATAACATATCTAAAAATCAGCTCCTATTCCTATGCCAATTAGGATGGGAGATATCAAGGCTTCTCCTTTCCTACGTTTTCTCCAAAATAAGCTAAGAAGTTGAAATTCGGCATCTAAATTTAGTAGGCGTTATAGATGTGCCTTTTAGACCATTATACATGTCAGCAGAGATTAATCATGAGTTGACTACTCGCTGGTATAAAGGAAAGGATGACTTTTCAAGATCAAAAAATGTGGATTTCTCGGGTTCTAATTACTACGGGGAACTGTTTTTTGGATATGTTATACATGTCTTGATTTCCTATCGACATATAGCAAAATAGTTTAATTTGAAATTCTGACCCACCCCCAATTTTGATCCCAAGTTTTCTAAGCTTCGATAACATAATGTTTTCGTCAAATCAATCCTACTGACCAAATTTGAGAGATTTTGTCCACGACTAAACGAAGTGAATAATCTTCATTTGGAAAATCAAGCTAAAAATATACCTATTAGGTAGTAGGTACTTAGTGTTTGCAATAACTGATCATACATTGTATGTTTCGTTCTAGATGTATCATAGATGAGTTCTACAAGCAGAAGAAGATATAGGATCACAAGATGAGTAAAACACCTCAAGAATTTTTAAAAATAAACATTCATTGATCCATGTACATCATTTTCAGTACACTTTTTCACTTTCGAAATAAAGAACGCGACATAATGAAAAATCAATCGAATTATTTACTCTTGCGATGCTTTCATTATTTCGCAAAAGATTTCTTCACTTACAGACTACCTGGATTTTCCATCTAAGATGAATACATATTCTTATTAAGCGACAATAGAAATACAACGACAACAGCAACACAAAATGTGGTATTACAAAACATTTGTCTTATTCCACCGAACATGAAAAAAACATTGGATTTGTAAAAAATTCAATTAAAATATTTAATATAAAACACGTCCGCGTACGTTTTTCTTCGCCAAATAGGCAACACGAAAATTCTAAATATGTAGGTCAGGGACTAAACAATTGCGACAGGTCGAGACTAAAATTCGAGAAAATTTTAGCAACAAGAATTAAAACGAATGCAATTTTAACGACAATTTCCCCCTGAGAGCTCATACGTTGAAGGAAAAAAAAAATTAGGGTATATCACGCGTTAATTTGTCGACTGCAAAGTGCAAACATATCCTTGGGTATATAAATTTGTTGCGTGCTAATGCCACTGCAGCGTAAATTTCATTTCTTGAAAGGATATTGACCGCGCTCAAAACACACTTACAATTACAATTTTAACAAGAGTGGTTTAGGCGAAGAAAAAAAATACATATTATACGCTGCAGGATATACATACTGTACATCGTATTGAAGTTTTTTAAAATTAGTTAAATAAAGCTGGACCACGTTCCAGTGTGTAAGTAAATTTCCACACCGAACTGTACACATAAATCTACTTGAGTTTACAACAGGTATCCTACGTGGGGAAAAAAATAATGGCGAGAGGGTGGTGATGGTGCGTCTGTATAAATAAAACTCAGCCATGTATACGAGGAAAATAAGCGAAGCATTAAATAATCGTGTCATTTGGCGAGGAAGAAGAAGAATAACAAGACGACAACGACGAAGGAGAAAAAAAATTTCAAGTCATAAGCGGATGAGAAGTATATAGATACAACAGCAGCCGCAGGCTAACGACGAGACAGAGATCTTTCGTAAAAACGCAACCCTTTTTCATGGCTATGCCAAAGAGGATCTCGTTACTTGGTTAATGAATTTGTAACAATTTTAACGTTCTTCGTGCAGTTGTTTAGTATTGCGAAGAAATTATTTTTAATTGAGGCAAAAATGGTGAACAGATTTGGATAAATGAGATTGCACCAAAATTTTACGACTCTCGATGGAGTATTTCGTTCCTTGGTGGTGTTTTTTTTTTTTTTTTCTACAAGCTGTGCTCGTAGCAATTACATGAGCTTAAGAATATAGTAATCTGTCGTTAAGATTGATTAGTAAACTCGTTTCCTTTTCAAAAGCTATATTGAAGTATGCGGAGTTTCTTTTTTTTTTTTTATTCCTCTTTTGTGTTTACAAATAAAAAATTGCGCAAAAAAAAAAGGTATCGTATAAATGATGTGGAAAGCACGAATGGGAGCAAGGCGTTATGTAAACGACGTTATGTCGTCGAAATATGTAAATTTGACTAAATCACAAGTTACACAGAGTAAAAATTGATTCGCTCGGTTCGCCAAGCAATTCGTTCAAGACCGACGCATTTTATACTGTATCCTTTCAGTTTATTGCTCATTTTCATTTTCTATTTTCGCTCCCCATTTTCGCTAAGCTCTTACATTTCGACCGCCCTTTTCCCACCTAATCGTTATAGTTCATTCCCTTCGGGTCTTTACTTTAACCCCACTTTTATTCCAAGATATTCGCGTGTAAAATCTGCATTAACGTAATTAATTTTTAGATTTGATATTCATTTATCTTGATATCAAAATACGAGAAAAAAAAGTTTGCGAATTTTTCCTACTAAATTATTAAATATTGTATAATAATGCTGATTGCAAGTTTCATTCGAAAAATACTTTTATTTTTCGCTGCACCAATGTGACCAATTTATTCGCATAAAGATGCTCGTTTTTTTTTTTTTTTGCTCATCTTGAATTACGTGTACAAGGTTGCATCAGATAAAGAGTTATTTCCCCCAACACTCAAGGGGACTATTGTAACATAGATGTATTCGTAATTGATTACATTTCGAATCGAAATAGATAATAATATCACCTTCGGATTTACTTTCATAATGAACAGCACATACTTTTACTGACACACCAGCACAAAGCCTAAGAAAAGGAAAAAAATATAAAAAAGGCGAGAAAAATGCAACGCGAGTTTTTGCCAAGTTTGAAAAACAGGTCTCATCGATTACAAAGTTACACGCAACTGAGTGGCGATAGAAGAGCGCCGCGGAGTGTACCGTGAAACGTACGTTATTTGAGAAAAAAAAATCCAAACTTTTAAACTCTTTATTTCTATACGAGGCAAAAGTTTTTTCCATTACTTAAATATAAATTATTTAGACTCTTTGAAAAAAGGATTCTGGGCATTTTTCGAGTACCAAGTATAAAGTTTCAGATTGGCGCCTACCAAACGAGGTCCATCGTAGTGGCTAACGAAATGTCAAATGTGCCTATTTTACCGGAAGTTATAGCCGCGTATACGTACATAGCGTACAGGGCTGGATATATTTTTTTTTGTCTGTGTATACAGCGGAACATACGTTTAGACGATCGATCTTTATAAGGTTAATTTATTTGAATGTTAACGTATGTTTATGTAGCGGAAAGTGGAACAAGTTGGCGGTATTTTTAACATAATGTGCGCCGTATAATATATCACGGTGGTAGCAGCATTTCGACTATGGAAAATATTGCACGATGTGATGTCCGTTAAAATTAGACTAAAATTGCATCAAATTTCAGAACGCGAAACGATAGACGTCTGTCTTGTACGGAGCGTTACGAATGACTGCGAATAAATGTTCTATGCGGAGAGGTACGCGCATGCGCAAATGATACTTCAACTGTTTTCACTAATCAACTGTCTGAGTTATTTGAGAGCTTTTAAGAAAATATCAACTCAATGAAGGACCAAAAGCATTGAAATTCGTTACTTTTCGAACCTGATTTTCGTAAAGTAAAGGAAATATGCCAATCAAACAGTCCGGTTGGACTCCTCCCACCAAATAAAAAAAGAAACAATAAAAAATAAGAACACGAGCTTACACGAATGCATACGAACACAGGGCGACTGTCACTAATGCTTATTATTCTGTAATCAACTAACGTCAACAAATGACAGATTCAAACATAAATTTCACAATTAATACTGCAAGAAAAAATTTGAATTTTATACATTCTGTTCAACTTTTTATAAGCTTTAAAATAAGATATCAACGAACAGTCTATGAAGAAAATTAAAGAAGATACGCATACTGGATTCATCAGTTTGGGGTAATTTTTCTTTCGTAAACTGATGAATCTTTCTTTTATAAAATAACCATTCATGGTATATTTGGAGAAATTTGTCTCTTCTACATTATAGTCTAAAAATTGTTAGCTTCTATGAAAAATACCCCAATTGAGTTGACCTGCTGAAAATTTGGTCATTTTTTACAATTGTAGAAATACGTTGACCAAAATTAAAAAAATTTCAAACCCTCAAAATTTTCAAAAATTATCAATCACGTCTTGGTTTACATCTAAAATGGACTTTCAGAATTCATTATTGATAATTTAATTAAAACATTCTGGAGCTACCAGCCAACTTTTGATTTTCCTCCAGAATTATCAAAGCTTTACCATGACTGCCTAAATCAACTTTGAAGGCTGAAAATTTCAAAAAAATCAAATAAGTCTTGAGTCATCTGAAACCGACCGTGCTACCATCCTTTGATACATCCAAGTGGGCAAGGTCAACACGAACGTGTTCTCTATGCCTTTAGTATCAAGATGGTTTTCAAGGTGGTCTTATTCAGCTTTCACGTAGTAGTTTTCCATTGCTTTCTACGCTATCTACAGGTAACTCACCGCATTGCTAGCTGGTTTTTTACAACACCCCTTATAAGAATTTTTTGACATGTTTTTTTCCACTTACCAAAATTCTGTCAAGATTTAGATTGAAGGTAAGTTCTCCTCTTCCCATCGTTAGAGCTTCAACATTGATACGCAAATGCATTGTTTCAAGATTTTTACACATCTCTTCTAAAAAAGTTCCAAAATTGATCTTATAACATTTTTTCGGCTCATTCTTCATGTCACACAGTTCGAATAAATTGAGATAAGGAGCTGATGAGCTGAACTTGAAATACTGAAGTAAGATGATTTTGCAATCATCACATCACCCATCAATGTCCATCCAAACCAGTATAGGTGAGACCATTGTGACACGATTCTGGCATGACTCTGACACGATTCTGACACAGTTTCGGCAACATTCTGACACCATTCTGACACTATTTTGACATATTTATGGTGTGCTTTTGATACTAGTTTGGCACATTTCTGGCACGATTGTGGCATATTTTTGACGCTGCTAAAAATATGTCACAATTGCGTCAGAAATGTGCTAAAGTAGTATCAAAATCATGCCATAAATGTGTCAGAATAAAGTCAGAGGCAGGTCAGAACTGTGTCAGAATGGTGTTAGAAGTATGTCAGAACTGTGTCAGAACAGCATCATGTTTTCAGAAGCATGTCAGAACTGTGTCAAAATGTTGTCAGAAACACGCATTACCAAGTCACATAAGTGGCATAATCAAGTTAAAAACATTTCATTATTATGTCAGTAGCGTACCATAAATGTTCCAACACCTCGTCAAGTAAATGTCGTATCATCGTCAGGATCAAAAATGAAATAATTGATGTCTTTTAGGTCTTCTTATGCTAACGCCACAGTAGCTGAATTGGTATGGTAGTCAATTTGTACCCAAGAGGACCAAGGTTCGAATTCCACCATTCGCAAAAAAAATTAAAAAATTTCGTGAGTTAATATACAGATAAAAAAATAATTACCATTAATATTTTAATATTAATAGTAATGAAATATGTCAAAAACATGTCATTTTTGCAACAAAAGGTCTCATTTTTGCATCAGAAATGTGCCATATCATGTCAGAAACTAGTCACTGATGAGTGAAATACATGTCATTAATATGTCACAGTAACATTATAGCCTTGTCATAATGAAGTCACATTTTGGAGTCATCCTGGTGCTACAATTGCACCATTTCTATGCAACTGTCACGAATTTGGCCAATATTTAGTGATCTCGAATTAGCCGAAGCATTGCCAGAAGTGCACAATTTTTGCTGTCAGAAGTCTCACGCCAAAACTGTGTCATGTAACTCTACTCATCTTGACACCAGCATCATTACTTGTACACGAGCTTATGCACCAGCAATCAATACAAACGTGACCATAAAAACCTTTCAAACACGTGACAGTAATAATATTATCAAAACAAAACAAACGCATACACTTTATTCTTCGCAATTCCTGTCACTATCGGCAGATACTTGAAAAATTTGGGCAAAAAAATACACAAAAAGATGAACATTTATCTGGAAATGAAATTTTCACGTATTTAAAACAGGTCTGATAAGAATTCCACCGCTGTAAGGAAAATAAAAAGAAATAAGTATTTTCGAATGAACGGCCGAGCAATTTTTCTTTTGACAAGATTTTTTCACTTCATTTCTATTTTTTTTTTTCCTCCCTTACAATGTTTCGGTTGGTTTTCTTTCTTGTCTGTCATTGCTATGTTTTTACAATTTCTTATACCTATATCAGTATATTTTGCCAAGTGGATTCGAGTTAAAATCTTGCCTGTTTTTTTTTTCCTTCGCAATATTGAACTGTCTTTTCCATGTACCTTCGTAGTTTCATCAGTCGTATTGGCAAATATAAAAAGTATGTTTTTTTTCTCTCCCTCTCTCTCTCTCCTGTACTCAGTTAACAAACGAAGTAGCACAGCACAGCGTAGGTTGAAACTAGTCGCTAGGATTTGTTTACTGATCTGCGTTTTCTCTACATTCACATGCGCCAGCAGGAGTGAGCTAGAAGAGATGTGTTATAATATGAAAAACAGCCAACACAATGTTTTAAAGCAAACGAACGAACAACATTGTGAAATGGGAATTTCAGTTAAATGAGCAAAAAGCGTTCTACTTACGGTAACGAATTTCTTTTCTTTTTCTTTGTTTTTGTCGTTACACGGTTGGTATGGTATGAAATACACGTCGAATAATATAGCTAGCTATGTATTATTTTATATTTATATAGGTATATATGCGATGAGGAAAACAAGACGAGCGCAGAAAGGAAGATGGAAAAGGTGCCAAAAGAGAATTATACAGTAGTATATTGGATAAAAGCAGCCGAAAACAATATTGTCTTTTATTAATTGCGAGCTTATTTGAAATTCATTTTAGCTTTGATGAAGTTGTGACGCTAGATGGTTGCTATCAAGGCTATAGGTATTTTATTGCAGAATAATTTCGCAATCGGTTGACGTTAAATTGAATAGTAGCTTTCGTTTAACTTAATCAATAATTTCGCAACGTAACCAAAAAGCTAGTTTGTTGGGTTGCGCGATGCGCGAAGGCCGGGGGAAGGGGGAGGAGACCAAGCGAGAAGGGATGAAGCGAGACAGAAAATGACGAGAAGAACGACGCCGACGGCGGGTCGCAGTGCTCAAAAGAGAGGTGCAGAAAAAAACCGCCGTTGCACCGAAACACTATCGCGGATATCGGAGAAAATTAAATTAGCCGTTATTATTTAATCATTAGGATACGGTGCTTGTAGAAGAGAGAACGGCCCTTAAAATGATACGCTGCTTTAGAATATCTGTGTAGACGATGACGACGACGATGATGACGACGACGACGACGACGACGAGCGACGCAGGCGAGAAAATAGGCTACAGCGAGCGGCGCGTTATTCCAAGTTTCCATCTCTAAAATGACATTCGTTTGGCCTGCTTAACGAGCTGCGTGTGATATGAAATATGCCATTCGGTGCGGTTAGAAAAAGGAAGCAAAGGATAGAAGGATGGAAAGAGCCGCGGACGACCGCGTAAGGATTGTGTACACCCTCTCGGGAGTTTTTATTTGCTTTATTTTTTGGTTAGACCAAGTATAGGAACGAAAGACATCGTGGCAGGGGGAGGAGGATGGTGGCGACCAAATAGGCTGAAATTTGTCCGTTCTCGTCTATGGTGTGATTATTAGCCGATATAAAAATGATTTCTGCAAAAGCGTGACTTTTATATAAATCGAATTCTAGCAAACCGCCCAACAAGAAGGGTTTTTCGACCATTTTTCCTATATACATATATACGTTTTCAACGTAAGCGTAAAAATTTCGCCCCTTGCGTGGTACGACAGCCTTCTTACTATCTTCTACTTTTTTTTTTGGGCCTTTTTTTTTTTTTTGGCCGTTGTTGTCGGTGTTGTTGTTGTATAGTATAAGTTTTATCTATACTACACAGTGTTATACACTTTTTATTTTGCCAGCGTTTCTTTTTAAAGGTTTTTATTTTCGCCAGTTCGAACAAGTACGTTGTAAAATTTTAAGTCGCTCGTATATTTTTGATTTATATTCTTCGCCTATAGATATTGTGATTTATGGCAGCCTACGTTAATGTTACATTAATTTAGGTTAACTCGTCGCTTTTGCGAATGTATAAAAATCGAACTTACCAACGACGAGTACGAGGACGACGAACGACCGACACGACGCCGCCTCCCCCCTGCTGTAACAATTTTGCGGTATCACGGGCTTTTCTGCCATATTTTTGCTGCTGCTGTTGTCGTGTCGTGTCGTGTGGATACCGCCGCCGACACCATCGTCGTTGTCGTTGTCGTTGTCGTTGTACTGTACGGATGAGCTTTATTTTATTTGCCAAACAGAGGTAATAATTTTACGCTACGGCGAGTCTTCTAATACGTGTAGGTGAATTTTTTTGTCAAGACGATTTATGACGTTGAACTAAAAAGTTGGGTTTTTTGAAAATTCTACAACCATCTTGACGGAGCTGCGAGCTTTTTCTCGCTCAAGACCGAAGAGGCTAAGCTTTCTAGATGGATTTTTTTTTTTCCGTCGCAGTGTTGATTAGAAAGTTTTCCAGTGGGATAGAAATTGCAACAATGAGCTTAGTACGTTGGGTAAAGATTAAAACAATACAGATGCGGTACAAATCTGCCATTTTCCAGAAGTTTTGAAACGCTATGAAAATGTTTTACTGGATACAGAAAATGTTAGCAATTATTGATTTACTCGAATTAAAATTTAAAATTCGAAGCCTAGAAGATGTTCTAAAATATGATTGGAAAACTCTTTTAAAAAAATGTAAACTAGTTTGAACCTTGGTAAAATAGTACTTTTTGAGTGTGTAAGTTCTGATACTCATTACGTTGTCGATGTAAATTCAACTCTTATATTCGCTGTTTCTCAACAAATAATTTTCGTCACACCTACTCAACATTTCAGCTTGAAATCATAAAATCAACCAGGGTCAAAGTGTACTGTTGACGGGTCATCTGATATCTTTCATTTTCCTCAACATTTAAACATAAAATCATAAAATCAACCAGGATCAAAGTCGACTAATTTCCCTCAACATTTCGACTTATAGTCATAAAATCAACCTGGGCAAAAGTCAACTAATTATCCTCAACATTTCAACTTGAAATCTTAAAATCAATGCAGGGTCGAGGTCAACTAGTGACAAGTCAACTGACGACGACATTTTAACTCAAAATCATAAAATTCATCCAATATTATGGTCAATCATAGACAAGTTAAAATAAAACATCTGCAATTTTCACACGGATATGTCTTAGGGCGGTGGGTCGTTCTGTGAAAGCGTAGCGTTTTCGGAGTGACATTTTTGATGTAACAATTTTGATTTTTGGACTTTATGTGAAATATTAAAGTCAGATGTTTTCCACAATATTAAAACTTGAAGTCACAAAATTATCCATGGTCAAGGTCAACTAATTTTCCTCGATACTTCAACTTGAAATTTTTAAATAAATTCAGAGTCAAGGTCAACTGTAGACAGCTGAATTCTCCCATTTTAGCTGACATTACATGTTAAAGTCATGAAATCAGTCCAGAGTCAAGGTTAACTGTTTATGGGTCAACTTTAAACATCTTTAATTTTTTTCAACACTTTAATTTAAAATCATAAAATCAACCGTAGTCTAGGTCAACTAGTTTTTTTCGACACTTCAACTTTAAATCTTGAAATTAATTCAGGGTCAAGATGAAATGTTGACAAGTGTTTCGTATCTACAAGGTTCCCTTCTGTTTCAGTCCTTTAAGGTCTTCTACCATCTTCTTTTGGACTGTGAGCTTGATTGGTTGAAATGACCAATTTTTTGAATTAGTACCTTTTACAGTACTGCTTGTTGTAATTTGACTATTTGAAGTACCTATTGTGTGATTGCTACTGAACAGAGCCTGTGCATAAATACTTCCTGCTGGTGAAGAATCTGAGAGAGTGGGATGGGTGTCTCAAATTTAACCTAAATCAGTAAAAAAAATCATCGAAAGTTGAGTAAAAATTTGATAAAAATGGGTAAAAAGTATGAGAAATTGATCAAAAATCATTAAAAAAACTTTGAAAAATACGTGAAAATTGATCAAAATTATGAAAAAAATCATTGATATTTATTAAAAATTTAGTACAAATTGACGAAAATTGATCAAAAATCAGGAAAAAATGTTGAAAAACAGGTAAAAATGGGCTTAAATTTAAAAAATATGTTTGAAAATCATCGAAAATTGTAAAAAAATTGACAAAAATTCATGAAAATTGATCTGAAATATGAAAAAGATGGTTGAAAATTATTGGAAATCGGGTAAAAATTTGACGGAAAATAGATGAAAAGTCATGAAAAAAATTTTTTTAAATGGGTGAAAATTAATCAGCATTACGAACAAAATCGTTAAAAACTATTGAAAATTATGTGTAAATTTAATACAAATGTGTGACAAATTTAAAAAATTGATCTAAAAATCACGATAAAATATGTATTACAAAATAGGGGTGAAAACTGACCTATATTTTGAAAAAAATTGTTGGAAATCATTGAAAATTAAGTGGAAATTTAATAAAAACGGGTAAAAAGTGCAAAAAACTAATCAACAAATAAGAAAAAATATTATGAAAATTGACAGAAAATATGAAAAAGGTCGTTAAAATTCATCGAAAATTAAGTAAAAATTTGATAAGAATGGATAAAAAGTGCAGAAAAACAATCAAAAATCGTGAAAAAATGTTGAAAAATGAAAGCAAAAAATTGTTGAAAATCATCGAAAATGCAGTAAAAATCTGATAAAAATGGGTAAAAAGTGCAAAAAAGTGAACAAACATTGAAAAATTAGTGATAATTGGCCTAAAATATGAAAAAAAAATCGCTAAAGAACATCGAAAATTGACTAAAATGGGTAAAAAGTTTAGAAAGTTGATAGAAAATCACGAAAAGTGTTGAATAACGGGTAAAAATTGGCCTAAATTAAAATAAAAACCAAAACCGGAGGAGAAAACTTTCGAAAGCAGCAATAAGGCTGAGAACCAGTCATGAATATATCCTACATAGTCACACTGTCCATTAGGAGATAAATGCCATGTACCTTTATCCATCAAACACATTTCATGTCACTGTAAAAAATTTCATTTCATAAAGAAATGCTTTCAGATTAGATTTAACACTTCCAGAAATCTTATGTTTAAATAAAATTCTCACTAGTTTATCATATTTCAAAAAATTAAAATTTAATTAACCTATTAAAATTCATTCGAATTCAGTTAAATTCTACTAAGAATCTCGTGACCATAAAACGAAAAGAAAAAAGAAAAAAGAAAATAAAAAAAGAAAATCAATAGACATATTCAGCTTTAGTATCCCTTCAATTTTCATAATGACAGTAACTTTTTCCCCTTTTCAACACAAAAATTACATTTTTATAAATAAAGCAGATTATCTACAGCTCCCCTTATTAAAATTCTTTCAAGAAATTTGACAGGAAATCATTGTTATTGTCGACAATGAAAAAAGTGTTTATAGAATGACCTCCTCTTCCCCTCCCTCTGCCATGGCCCAACTCTAAGATATGTCCATATTAAAAATATATGTTGATCATTGAAGGTTTCTTTCAGACTTGAATATAAGCGTTACAAACATTTTATGAGGCTTTTGGGATCTAAAGACTTCAATTTTTCAAATATACCTCCAAACAGGAAGGCCTGAGGCCATAGCAACACAATCTCCCTCTTATCCAAGCCTTTCAGAATCACATTGAAAAATTTTCAAATTTAATGATTGGTTCATACATAGATTTTTCATTTTCACGAAAACAGTTTTAGCTTTCGTAAAACCGACACTTCTTTCGAACCGCAGTATAATCTGGATAGTAAAAAATCCCATCCTTTATTCCAACGTCTCAATCTTGAATTCAAATTTAGGTAAATGCACATCTCCCAGTCTATAAAAGCACGTTATTCTAAAAATTCACAAAATTCTATATCCTGCCATTTTTAGCTTGATAAATTAACGTTTCCTTTTTCTCGCATCATTCTGCATTCAGTAAAATACCCTTTCTCCCTATTTTTTTTTTTTTTTTTCGTTTTCACAAAAGCCTCCTAACAGAAGACCTCAGTCGTAAAGCGAATAATTTAAAAATACTGTGCACATCATTGCCGATGCAACTGGAGAAAGAAATGCGAAAATATATACGAGTTACCCTTCTTATACTTTTATAGAAAAGTCTTTGGCAAAAATACTGTACAACAACCCCATCGCAAGAAAGCTTTACAACATCAAAAAATCATCTGCCAAGTGGAAAAAAGTAATGGAAATTTTCAAAAGATATTTGACCACACATACGAAATATTCAAATCACTACAAAAAAAAACTTATTCTTTGTGTTTTATACGATAATAACTATACTTATAAAGTCACACTACGGATACTAATATTACAAAAGGAATGTAAAAGGTTATTGCGAAGAAAATGTGCACAAAATTCTCTTATGTTTGAAAACCTCGTAGAATTCATTTTAAATTAAATGAAAAAAAAAAAAAAGTACCTTATTATTAGAAGCGAAGTGTTAACTTTTCAGAGAAATTTTGAACACGAGAGAAAGGAAAACTTAAAATAGAAAGCTGCTTCTGTGCGTCCTCCGTAGTGTTTGTAATAAACCGATGAACATTTCTTCGAAATAAATCAAACGTTTCCCTTTAGCAGTTAAAATGTAAGTACATTGTTGCCTATTTACGAGCTAGAAAATACGATTAATTCGCCGTAGAATCTCGGGTCATTCACCTAATTAATCAGACACGAGGAGCAGTTTCACACTCAACATCCTTAATCATATAACTGGTAAGAATACATTAGAAAAAGCAATCAAAACGAAACACGATGGAAATAGTAAAGACGAGCGCGAAGAAACATAACAGACGAAGAGAGAAAAACAGTGAGCTCAGAGTAAAAGAAACAAAACAAAAAAAAAAAAAAGAGAAAAGAAAAAGAGAGAAAAAAGCAAGCAAGCAGCGGTACAAGAGAAAAAAAAAATGAAACCCAGTAAAACGTAAAAACTATTTCATTTTGCAACGAGGAAACGAAAAGCTTTATGAAAGTTTGAAAGTACGAAAATAACAGAAATCGAGATTAAACACTCAAAGAGATCATAAATAGGAAGAGGGAAAACATCGGTGGGAATGTAGAGAGGCGAAGGATACCCTTGTGGGAACGAATTTTCTAGTTTCCACCATTACGAAATGTATTTTTCTTTTTTCCCCCTTTTATTATGAAGCTACTAGCGCGCAACTTACGATAGGTCTTGAGAAATTGGCGTATAACATTACTAAAACCTTTAAAGAAGATACGTTATACAAAGTTTTTACATGCAATATACTTTTTGGAAAAAAGTGTAGAAAAAATTTCGCCAATTTACAAATACCTACTTAATACTTATGATTTGATGGTTAAGGTGTCTTTTTTTTTTTCACGTAAAATGTCGCGTTTGTTCGTCGAACTATCGAGGGGGAAATTTTTTTTTTCACCATGGAAATCGATACTGTTTTGTTGTTGTACGTTTAGTTACAAAGTATTTATCACGCGTATCGAGCAGAGTGGAAAAAGTACCTATATAAAGATAGGGGGATAGGTAAAGGTATCGATACATTTTCAACACGTTTTTTGACACGCGTCGAATACTCGATCAATTTTAATTTTTGATTTTTTTAGCCGATAAATTCATTTGGCGACATAAATCTCGCCATTAAATTGAAAATTTCATTTAAATTGTGAAATTGCTGCGAAGTAAAGCAATATAGCCTACTTCTTTTGAATTTCAATAAGAATAATGCGTCAAATAGATTTCCATTTAATCAGGATAAAAGCTTTTAAGGGGCAAAATTTCCTTTTCTACCGTTTCGACTCGTAATATCGTATTCCATAGGCGTATTTGGGTTAGACGTTTAGCATAAGAACGTAAACAACTATTTTTTTTTTTCGAAATTTAAGAAAAAAAAAGAAAAGAAAAAAAAACCGCTCCTATATACTCTCCTATCGACGTTTCATTCCGCAGATTCATCTTATTTGAAATTTCATTTAGAAATATTTTTTATAATGTTTTGGCTTTTATCACCACCGCCATGCCAGCGCCATCGCCATCGTGTTCGTAGCACGCGAACCAGTGAAAGAAAAAAGGTATAACATTCCTCTCTTTGAGCGAGATACGTAATTTTGTACTATAAAGTGTATATAGGTATTTTATACGAATAAAAGAAAAAAAAAATAGAAACACTACACAAAGCCCGTTGATCAGAATATAGTTGAAGGATAATAAAAAGCTTGTTTTCTCTCTCTCTCTTTCGCTCTCTCTCCCAGCTCTCTCATATACACGGCAATTTTCCAAAATTAACTCTTTATTCGATTCAAGTTTAGTTGAACAGTAATGCTATTCTGGTTACATATGGTGAACGGAAATTTGAAAACAATTTATCACAACGAGACGCGATACCGAACGTAATGTTTTTAACGCTACGCTCAATCCTGACCGATGACATTTCTACATGTTTTATCGAGCGTTTTAGAATTATAATTTCAATTATCGACCAACGACAGCGCGAATTTTCAATCTAATGAATATCTTTCCATTATACATCAACCATTTAAGCTCATTTCCATGTGCTTACCGACTAAAATATTTATTGCGGTTTTGCCGAATCGTAACGCTACCTAGAGAGCGTCGAAGTACCGATAGGTAGGTATATAATACAGTACAAAAAAAAAAGCCACGCATTTTGAATAATAAAACCACGAACGCGCGAAAACATCGTTTTTCCCAACGTTGCTAAAATCTTTTCCGAAGGATTATTGAAATTAAAAACCGTTAGAGGATTGATTTTTTTTTTATTACTTTTTATTAAAACAAAAAAAAATTAAATAAATTTTACATTTAATGCGTATACTAATACAAATTATACAGGGTGTTTCGATTCGATAGTACTTCCTTTGTATTACAAGTAGAGCAACTCTAGTTACACGCATGCATAATGTTTTGCCTACCTTAATCATTGCAGAGTCAAACATACACTGATCTGAAATTTTTTCTTTCTAAAAATCTAAGGTTATTTTCAAAAATTTCTAATCTTTAATCTAAAAATGTTGGAGGCATAAAATTTGCGCTGAAGTGTAACGTATATGATGTAGTATTTCCAGTAATAAAATTAAAAGTAAAGGTTGAGTAGTTCCTGAGATATCTTTAATAATACAAGAAAAAATACTATAATTTTGCAAACAAGTTTCAAATTTTTGCCCTTAGCTTTTAAAAAAGCTTGCATAAGTATCTAATTGAATAATTATTCTGAAAGCAATAACTAATAGGGTACTCCCCTCACCCCCCACTTGGTATGATTACACTTTCTTCAAGTTTTTTTTAGAAATTTTGAGGGAGAAATTGATAGATGCATAAATTTTACTTGAAAGCTGTATTTGCTGAAATATTGAACTAATTGAGAGAAAATGCACAAAACTGAGTAAATTTTTCAATAAAATTACTTTCTTTACTGTAAAATTATGTTCATGGAAAAATTTTTTCAAATAGCAAAAAATTTTATAATCATATTTTTCCCCCAAAATTTCCAAACTACCTTAAAGAAAATATACTCAGTACTCTTTGCACGCAAAGAGTAAACATGAAAAGAACTCGAGTTTTGATATTTTAGTACAGTTTTTTCCTTTTTTTATGTAATGCTTGCCACCTGAAAAATTTTTTCCTATTTTTTCAGAAAAATTAGAATCATAAAATCAAACATTACTCTTTTCTTCTCTTCGTTTTTACTTTCATTTTAATTTTTTTGGTAGTAAAAACATTTTGTCTCATAATTCAACTACATATCATCTAATAAACCCGCATTTTTTTTATAAAGCTCAACTTTTTCTTCAAACATAATCCAACTGTTGATGGTCCAGATCTGTCAATAATGGATCATTAGCAGTTGATGGTCAAGGGTGGACTGTCAATAATTGACCAACAATAGTGGATCGTCAAGATTTGTACCCGTCACTCCTTGACAGTACAGATCTATCAACAGTTGATGATCAACTATGGACTGTCGAAGAGCTGACTGTAAATTGTGGACCATCAAGATCCCAACCATCAACAGTGGACCATTAATGGTTGACTACCAATATGCGGGCTCCCAACCTCTACTCCAACCCCCCATAAGAAATAATAAACGTCCAAAATTTTTAAACGTTTTTCTCCTCAACCATACCAAATTTCATGTTTGTATCAGTAATAGCCCTTGTTACTCTACTAAAAGGGGAGTGATGCACTTGAACTTGGAACTTTCTATTTTCAAGAGATTTTGTGTTAAATTTTCAGCTATTTTAGGTGATGGTAGAAATTATATCATTTTTGCACCTGCCTCCTCGGACTCCTTTTGAGTGAAATGAGTCAAGTTTGGTATCATTCTGACGTAAATTTTATCATACATCTATTTCTCGACTCATTATACCCCTAAACTGCTAGCATTTCAATATTTTGGACAAAACCTAAATTTTGAGATAAGTTTCATCACCACAGGAAGCTCAAAATGTTGGATTGTAAGATTTTCGGAGATATTTATTGGAACTCTTTAGAACAATTTAAAGCAAAAATCTCAAATGTGCCGATTATTTCTAGTTTTAATGCTGATTTTTTTCAGTTAGCTGGCGTTTGAGAATTGGAATAAAAAAATTAACTTTCGAAAACTTGGGCAAAATGAAGTTAAAGGTTGTATAGATTAAGGGAGACTAATTTGCAGTTTCATTTTCATTACGTTATTGTACATCGAATAATAGATATTACCCCAACCAGCAAGTTATTTTTAATCAGGTAACGAATTTTCCTCATGCAAAAACTTTAATCAAATAATTTTTACTCGGAAAATTCAAGGTTTCAGGTCTCTAACAATTATCAAGGTATAAATCAAATGTAAAATTTTCATTTTAAAAAACTCCTTTGATGCTACACTAAAATTTTCTAAGCTGGTAGTTGATTTGGAAAAAAAAATTAAAATTTCAATAATTTGAGTTCTTCCAACACGACAAATTTCAAGGTTTACACTGCAGAGTACTTAATTTTAGTAAAAAAAAAAAAGAAGATACGGCACGACGTGTTTAAATTTAAAGAGTTTTCTTCATTTTATCGCATTTTTAGTGGAAAATTCCATTTCTTTTTCTCACACATTGGAGTTTTAAACATTTTACAACGTATATTTTCTTGTTTAAAAATTAATTTTGTTATTATTTTTAATCGGAAATTTCCGTAACTTTTCGCTTCGTTTATTAAAATTAACAAGGTAACCTTCTCAAATACCCGTCTCCAATTTGAAAGAAACTTAGCTAGATGGAAGGAGAATTTTCAGAAACTCTTGGAACCAAACTTATAGCTGCTAAGTTCATTTTTGGATTTTTGAAGAATTTTTGAAAATAAGTACTGATGAATACAGCGGAAAACACAATATTTGGAAAATTATGACCTACTGAAGTTAATTTTTCTCAACATTTTGACTTAGAATCATAAAATCAACCATTTTTCCCGCTTCACATCATTTTCACTTTCTTTTGTATAGAAAAAACATTTTGTCTCACACATTACAATTTACAACTATCAAATAACACCTTTCCATATAACACTAAACTTATCAGAGTGCTCACATCCTTAATTTACATACGTAATTGATTTTTTTTCATCAATTTTTGGCATTTCAACTATTTATCTGATATAATCCAACAATATATCATCTCATGAACCAGAGACATATAATTCTAAGGCTGTGAGCATTTCACTTTTCTCTCTAGCATCAGTTCAAATTTCATCAAAGATAATTTTTAAAATTTAGAATTTTGAAAAAATGCTCAACTTTTTTACCAAACATAATTCAATTGCTGATGGTCTACATTTGTTAACACCTGATCATAAGAAGTTGGTGGTCAACAGTGGACTGTCGATAGTTGACCAATATTAGTGGACCATTAGCATTTGAACTGTCAACTTTTAATAGTCTGGATCCATCAACACTTGACTATCAACAGTGAATAATTAACAGTTGATCATTGATATCTGGACTACCAACATCTTGAACTTCAACTTGAATGTTGAGGAAAAAATGCTAATCAAATTTTCAAAATTCTTTATGTTATCACTTCTCCGGTTCCAGCAAAAGTCCCACATTTTATCTGGAGTGACATGACTTTTAAAAAATTTGTGATTTCTGTTTAACATTAAGAATTTTGAAAAATGCTTAACATTATTTTCATGACACTCAACTTTTGTGTAAAACATAATCCAACTATTGATGATCCAGATGTTAACAGCCCAGAACAGATGACCATCATAGTTAAGGTAATCAACATCCAAGTCATCAAAATCTGAACAATCCTAATTTTGACTGACAAGATTTTGATGGTCCATTGTTGATGGTCTACTCATCATCATCAATAGGTCTCAGTCACTTACGACGGTATTGCACCGAAAAAAGCACGCCATCTATCACGACTCTGTGTCTGTGAAGAAGCTCTTACCACAGAGCCCATTCGCGCTTTGATGATGTCAGACTACCTGGTTGGAGATCTTCCTCTCCCTCTTTTTCTAGGGACCTTACTATGGAGAATGTCTTTTTGAGATTTCCGACTTCTCTCCTGGTCACATGACCGAAATACCCTAGAATGCCCCTCTCGCATAAAATACTTAACCTGGCTGGCTCTTATATTTCGCGTTGACGATTGAAATGTTGGTTTGTTGCACTGTCTAGGGTGTTCTCAGCATCCTTCGCCAAACCCACATCTCAAAGGCGTAGATTCTTCTTTTATCATCCGCCTTTAAAGTCCATGTTTCCGCACCATATAGGAAAACAGAGAAAACACGTGATTGTATGAGTCTCTTGCCTGTCTTTCTGGAGATTTTGTTATTACAAGTGGCTCAGAGCGATTCGACGCCGTATTTTTGCCGACGAGCCTTTATCTGCTTTGATGATGGAGCCTAAATATACAAAAGCGTTGACCGTTTCGTATTCGCTCAGAGCTGTAGAAACTGGAAGACACTTGACTCGATCCACCACCATGACTTCCACTGATGACAGTCAAATGTGGAAATGCTCTATTGAACATCTTTTGATGTCAATAGGTTGAGTTATTCTTATTCCACAAAAATGTGTTTCGTATTCAACATGAACCTTACTGTTCAATATATAAGTATCCCCAGATGTTCTGAGGCCAGCAGAAAATCTATTTCGCCAGGTTTTTCAAAATGCTCCAGAAGAGCCGAATAGGAACTTCGGCAGCTGAAAGTCTTATCCTCGCATATTAGCTGTCGCATTTTCCAGACGTTCTGAAGTCTTGAACAGAAATTTTAATTTCTCCAGGAATTTCAAAATGCTACAGAATGGCCGAATATGAACTTCATCAGCTGAAAATTATATTTTTGTCTATTGGGATCTATTCGAACAGATGGGAGTAGTTTTTCTGCAATTTCCAAATGAACAGTTGAGAAATGTATTTTTTTATTTATTTATCGGTTGGTAGACAAATCCAAAAATAAACTTCAACAGCTGAAAACTTGCTTCCGATGGTTTTTGGACATGCTCTTTTCATGTAATTAAGTTTCGTTCGAATCGGAGCCGAACATTTGAGAAGGTTCTCTTGTGAGTATACTTCAAAGAATCACAACTCGACTCGAATAAAATACGAAAAATGACGCGTTCATAAAAATAATAGTTGTTAGAAATGTGCTTCCAGTACCTAGCTAGTTACGTAGCTGTAGCTATAGCTACCTTTACCTTAAGGATGCTCTCGTACATAGGTAAAAGTGTACATACGAGAGACCACATACCTACATATAACGAACTCACCGTAGACATCAGTGCATTATCCATTAGTTTGCGAACACTTCAAAGTGAATATACGTACATAAAATACGAAAGTATGAAAAAGTAACAATTCTCGAGCGCGCCGCGCCGTTATTTTCTTTCAAAACTTGGGAAAACTTTCTCGCGTCAGGCAACACCTACATCAAATCCACGCGAATATAATCTTTGAATTCTCGCTCGCAAAAACGGGCTGTTAACCTGACAAATATAAATCAACTACGTAGCGCCAAAGTATTCGAAAACTTTATAAATTAATCCGATGCACATTTTTCAACGCTTAAGTGCCCTTCTTTTTTTTCCCCTTCCATCTCCATAGCATGGCATCGTTAAAGTGCATACAAACAAAGTTTAATCTGAAGCGTGGCGCGCGTACCAAAGTTATCCTGGTGTGTCGTAACTAAAGATACTTTTGCGGTTACTTTCGATACGTGTGGTAGATATTTATTCTGGTTAAACGTATACGATAATTTCCTCACGATAATGGTTAATTTTTGGTATTTGGAAATTGCAACTATTAGCCAGCATAATGTATACATTTAATTAAAAAAAAAAAAGAAGAAAAAGTCAGTAGAAGAAGAAGAAAAAAAGAAATCCGCGATAGAGGCGAAAGAGAGGAGGAAAAAAGTTATACACGGTGTATGCTGGTGAGCCGAGAATTTACGACTTGAAAAGTTTAATTCGAGTTTGTAAATTCCTTTTCGTCGCTTTTATAAGATTTTGAAATCACTTTTACAAAACCGTTCACTTTTATTATGAAATAATTTCCAGTTTGTTTTCCATTAACGCGGAGGCCCTCCTCGTTCCGAGTCCGAGTTTTTATTTAAAATCATCGAACCACGTTAAAACTTTTACGTTAAAGAGAACTTTGTACCGAGTATTTTGTTATAGTATGGTGAAAAGGCAAGCTAAACCACGCCTCTTTGTAACCAGTTGCTAAGCACGCGTGAGATTCGAATATTTCCCTTTTGTTCGTCGTTCGACTTCAACGTCGATAAAACGATATCCTTTTCGAATAATTTTTTTTCCCCTCGAGTAAATAAAGAATTTATTTTTCCACTTTTCAACGTTGTACGTACCTACCTACCAACCCATTCTACAAAAAAAAGGAAAAATATCCTGTAATACGTTTACATTGGACAAATAACTGGCTGTAAGTGACATAATTCAATATTCGCGAATGAAATGATAAACTCGACTAATGGTAAGGTGCAGTCTATACAGTTGTCATCGACGTCTGCGTTCAATGTCTGTTCTGTCCGAAAGCAAAAGAAAAGAAAACTACGCAATCAAAATAGTACAATGATAAACCGTGAAAGTAATAAAAGAAAGATGAAAATCGTTACATATACGAGCAAAAAAGACTACTCATTTCAACGCATCAATTGTCAAATGTATATACAGAAAAGCAGTCGCATCTTTATAACGTATCTAGCTATAGACATTTCAACATATTGGTAAAAAGGGTGTCAAATCAACAAGTTGAACTATATCTATATTTCCCCTATGAAATGATGTTCAATTCTGGTACCCTGCTCGGCCTGGCATCTCACCCAACCTACAACGTAACCCAATCACCACGTTATTCTTGATTACGTTTAATTTTCTGTGTGTATTTCTTGTATTAAAACGTGTGAGAAACAAGGGTGGATACGTGCCACACCTTCCACCCTCGCATACTAAAAATACACCGAAGCTTGCAAATGTTGTGCTTTACTCTTCCGTTATTCGTTGTAATGCGGAAGTCGTTGTCATGGAATATTTCATTTCCAGCCAAAGTTAATGCTTCTGTTTCACGAAACAAATGTTGGAAATTATTTTTCATGATAATTTATAAACGAATTATTTCGTGTTCGATAGAACATACACACAAAACTTGGTGGTAAGGGGAGTCGAAATGTTTTAATCCTTTCGTGATAACTTTGGTTTGTCGATTTTGTAAAGTGCAGTAATAGTTTTAAGAGAGGTTGTTCGAGTACTTGAAAAATTGGATAAGTACATTACCTAGATACAAATACGATGTGGCTTAAATATAGGTACAATAATAATCTTCATAAATATATTCAGTTTTAGTTACTCTCTTTTTTTTTTTAGAAAAATGGTTTACTATAGTTGAGGTATTTTTAAATTATGTATAAAATATATGTTTACCTAAAATAGAATCGTGATGGGTTAAAATGATGGAACTATACACTTTTTGCTCTGTCAAGTTGCTATAAAAAAAAGTATAATTATCAGACCAAATACAGAGTGTTCCGATTCGATAGTACTTCCTTCATATCAAAAGCAGAGCAACTCAAGTTAGACGTATGTGCAATATTTTGCCTGTCTTGATCATTGCAGGAGTAAAGATATATCGATCTAACATTTCCAACTTTTCAATTAAGAATGCAAGAGGCGTCTGGTTTGCGTCAAAGTGTAACTTATACAGTGCTTTGTTTGCAGTAAAAAAATTGAAAGTAAAGATTGAGTGGTTCTTGAAATATCTTAAATAATAAACGAAAAAACACAACAAATTTAAAAAAAAAAATTTCAAATTTTTGCCCCGAACTTTTGCAAATGCTCTCATAAGCAACCAATCAGAAACTTTTTCCTCAAGTTATGATGTATTCCACCTTCCTTGCACTTGACATGATTATATTTTCTCTAAGTTGTTTAGAAATTTGGAAAAAAAATTCATAAAAATATAAATTATTGAACTAACTCGATGAAAATACACAAAACTGAGTAAATTTATCAATAAGATTACGTTCTTTGTAAAAAATTTTTTGATAAAAAATTTTTTTTGAAAAATAATACAAAATTTTATATTTTTTTCCAAAATTTCCAAACATTTTGTAAAATAAAATCTTGATAAATGATGGAAGATTCCCCAATTACTAAAAGCAAAATTTTCCAACTGGATACTTAATAAGAGCGTCCTCAAAAGATACGGGCAAAAATTTGAACTTTTTTTTGCATAATTTTAGTATTTTTTCTTACATTACCCAAAATATCTCACGAAGTACTCAACCTGTATTTTTATTTTTTTTTTACTAGAAATACTACGCCACATGTCTCTAGCATTTTCATATGAGAAGCTACAAATTTTCAAAAATGATCTCAGATTTTCAGAGAGAAAAAATTTTAGATCGGTTATCATCATCCCTGCAATGATTGCTATAGGCAAAACATTATACATACGTCCCACTTCAGTTGCTTCACATATAGTCTGAAGGAAACACTATTCGACCAAAACACCCTTTATACAGAGTGTCTAATGGTGGGGGCTGTATTTTGTTTTTTTTTTTTTTTCGGAAATCTACACACCTCAAATGTTCAAAATGATGTGACAAAAATCCCAGCTCTTCCACTTGATTTTTTCATCTTACAAAATTTACTTATAGCTCAAAACTTTTTAAAAACTGAAAAAGAAATTTTTTGATAACTTCCCAAAAATTCCCTCTTTTTTTGAGGCTGGGGAGAAGAGAAGGAAAATTTTTTAAAAAGTGTCATTTCTTGCATTTTTCTCAAGATTTGTGGGAAAATCACAAAGAATTTTTTTTGAGAAAAGTTCTTTCAAAATTGATGCAGGATATCAATTTTTGATGATTAAGCGCAATTTTTCAAACCCCACATAAGATTTTTACAGGAGCACTCAAATAGATCATTGTACTTTTGTGTTTTGAGATACTTAATAAACCATACCCTAAAAGAATAAAAGCGATGAAAACGAACATTAAATGGATGAAGATAAGCCTATTCGATCCTTTTCATTACAAATTATAGACAAAAAAATTTCAATGATAAAAATAAATGGGGAGAAACAGCCTCATCTCAAATTCAAAAACAGGAAAACTTCTCATATATCCCTTCCTGATTGAACTAGGGGGCTGATTTTTGGATATGTTATGTAACTTTGGATTGTTTATCGATCGGCTTAAAAAGGAGCAATTTTTGCAATTCCAGCCCCTCAGCACTCCTTTCCCGAAATTTGGGCACAACTGAATTTTGACATGGGGTCCATCCTTACTCCGGAATATCAAACCACATGCCAATTGAAGCATATTCCCCAAATTTGATCAATTTTGGTTAGTATCGAGTTGAGCACATAATTTTTCAATTTAGGAGTGGTGGGGGGGAGCGGGATGAAAAAATATAAAAATAAATATCTGGCATGACCAAAAATGGTCACAATGGTTTTCTAGGACCTCAAAACAGATTTTGTTTATATTCCTCCCTCATCCGCTGTAGGTCGATGATGATAGCTTTTTAGAAAATTGTGAAAAACCATCAAGAGTAACATTTTTCGAAAACCCTTGAAAAAATAGGATAATGGTGAGAACTTGCAGCCAATGATGATTTCGGAGAGAAATATGTACAATATATAATTCCATTTTTGGAAGAAATTAAAAAAAAAATTTTCTATTTAATTTTGAAAATTTGGCACTCCGAGCCAAAGTTGAAAATTGAAGAATAGAAATAGAATTAAAGAACTGGATTCTTTACCACGTTGTTCGTAAATTACCCCCAAAAAAAGCAAAAATTCAACTCACCTTAGCGTATATCGAATTTTGACCAAAGGAAATTACTATGTTTTCACTACTTTTACTACACCTCAAAATATTTTTTCACCGTCATTCAAGAACGACAAATACCTGAACTGACCTCCCATCCCCTTTCTCCTATAAAAAACTTCACACATCAAACCAATAAAGAAATTTTTTCTCAATTTATTTCAAGTAAGTACCTAAGTACATCAAGTTTGATAAAGTGTTTTTGCGGCGAACCGAGTAGGCAATTCTATTAACACGTACACTGATGGTCTAGCGAAATAACCATCATTTTCCTATCGACTATTCGGATCGGTATTTTTTCACTACTTTCACTACTTGATAGATAGGTGCCTCGTTTATGTTTTTTTTTTTTTGACATCCAAGACATAAACAACTTGAAAATTAGTTCATATAGAAGCAATATTTATTAAAGTATTTGAACGGTCGTACTTTACGACTTATTAAAATTCATTGGATGGACTTAGCACGGTTGGTAATGTCCCGCTTATATTTAATAATTTCTAATTAAAAAAGTGTTCTACAACTATTTACTTATCACGAAACGGAGCTTGAGCTAAAACTAAAATGATGAGATTTTCTGTAAAAATTATTATTTTAATTTTCATCAATTCAAATCTAAAGACGATGCTTTTCAAAAAGGTTTATTATTAATTCATTCATGTTTCCATGTGAAAATTGTTTTCATCAATTATAGAAATACATAAACGCCAACACGCGCGTGTATCTGTTTATTTACTTTTACCAAAGTTAATTAACTATATCGACTCTGTTACTACCTCTATATCGAGCATATCACCCTTTTTTCTCATCAACACCCTTGATTAATCACCTATAAATGAAAAATTTTTGCATTTGTATGCTTTCCGAAAGAAAACTCCGAAAAAGGAATGATAATTATTCAAAAGCATCGTCGAGTCAAGTTTACGTTCATTCGTAAGAAAGACGCCGCGCTACGCCGAAATGTAAAAGTAAACAACAAACTCGCGTCAATTGAAATCAAAACTATATGGGTTAGGTTTTGTAAGAAATAGGTAAACACCGTCAGCGTACCTACCGATACCGCTGCGCTGGTAAAGTAGCATTTCTTTCATCATCTCCCTTCGTCGTGTATAAAAATGGCAGCCTAAAGGATGGAAATGATAAACCCCCGAAACTCGATCGGTTCGTCGAAAAGGCGATATAAGAATCTTACCACTACGAATACAACTGTACGAGTACGATAATGTTGGTAGAATCTATGAGAGTGAACGGTACACGAGGAAAAATAAGAGAAAAAAGACGCGCTTTTGCTACCATTAATCTTATACTTCTGCAGCTTCTATGGTATAAGAACAAACGGAGCGTTTCAAAGGTTTCCAAAAGTGTAGGGGGATCCGCCATCACGACTGTCGTCGCATCGAGCTACCACGATCATAATAATAATATAGAGAAGATTTAGTAATAATTTTAAATGGAGCTCGAAACATTCATCTTTTCATTGTGCTTCAAATATAGATCTGTATTATAATGAAATATTCGCGTGCGCGCGCGCAAAAAAAAATAAAACTTCGCATGATTTCGTTTATAAAGGTCATTTATAAACATGTGCTTATATACACTTATACCAGTATAAAATCTACTACGACGATGCGTAGAAATGTCAGAATTATAACACGAATCGAGAAATTATAAACAAAGTCGATGTAATGATAATGACGACATAACAACAACACCAACAACAACAACAACAACGGTGTTTCAACAAATGAAACATGTCTGTAGACGCGAGAGGAGAACGGAATGAAAAAATGAGTTTCGCTATATTAACGCTCGTTGAAAGTCGTTAAAAATCGAGAATCAATGTTGAAATCATCTTTTGTAGGTACTTACAAAATGACGCTATCGAACCCCTCGCGCTCGCTGGCTTGCCATAGTTATTAATAATTCATGAATATAGGGAGGTTTAAAGGCAGCCAGCCTCCATTATGACAGATTGTAGCGTATTTTTATTTCTCGTATTCTCGATTCGTCGTCGTATTAGCTAGCTTCGTAGTAAAACGTTATATTATCGAATTTAAACGGGCTATAATGGTATTATTGTAAGGTGATACATCTACACCATAGATGCTTAAACATACGAAAGTGATACTTTCTATATGACGGAAAAAATATTGCAGGGTAGTTTTTGCTACCTCTGTATACTTTCTTATAGCCTTGAAATAAGAGACGACACGACGTGATTTTTAAAATGCCCCAAGATATTCGACGATCAGAGGTCAATATTACATACACGTGGTAATGACCTGTACGTGGTCTTGAGTAGAGTGCCCAAGCAGAGCACATTGGCTGTATAGGATAGATTAGACGTACAGTTAGACATATACGACTTATTCGGATATTAAAAATTATTACATCGTCTTCGTTGAGTTCTTATTACCCGCATGAAAATACTTATTTTTTCTCTACCAAAGAAGTTCACAGTTGGCTAAAAACCGCCAATAAAATATTTTCAGCTCACGGTTCAACACCTGGCTACATCTCGATTATTGCACCATGTCCGAATCATGCAAAATTTAACAGTTTTCCAAATTAAATTTCATTCGTGTAAGTCGCAAACTGACCTTTACATTGCCAAAGACAAGCGAACTAGTGAAGGTGAAAATGGAGCAGGGAAATTTATGCACTTTTCCCTATCAGGGAAACATTTTAAATCACCGATATGTTGTCATTTCAACATGAAATTAAAAAATCATTCGTAATTATCTTTTATCGCCAGTTTTTGATCAAAAACTTTAAATCAAAAACGTTTACTCTTCGCTTCATCCCATTTTGACATTTAATTTTATTATTTCTTAGCAAAATAAAAATTATACAATCATTCATTATCACGATTTTATGATCATTAACGTGCCATTACTGAAACAAAGGCCAGAGACACGGTAATTTTTTATTGTTTTTGTTATTTTTTAATTTTTCCGCCTTTTTTAATTTTTTTAACATAAAACTGCAAAATTCATCAAATTTTTAAATTTTTTCAACTTTTTCTGTTTTAGTAATTTTTTTAATTAAAAAATTTTTCCATTTCTTTATTTTTTATTTTTCAATTTTTAGCCAGAGTTTCCATGTCGTATTGTCAATGATAACCAGGCTAGTGCCGGGGGGGGGGGGAGATAATCAACAAAATCCGTTTTGGGGTCCTAGAAGACCATTAAGACAATTTTTGGTCATGTCAGCTATTTATGTTTATTTTTACTTTTCCGAACATTAAAATAATTTAATCTGCTCGATACCGACCAAAATCGCTCCAATTCGGTCAATCATCTCAATTTAGCTGCGGATTAAATATTTATGCGACGACCATGGGTCAAAATTCAGTTTTGCTCCATTTTGGGGGAGGAGTGCTGAGAAGCTAAAAACACAAAAATTGTTCTTTGTTTGAGTCAATCGATAGAGAATCCAAAGTTGTACAACTTATCCAAAAATCAACCTCCCAGGTTAATTAGGAGGAGAGATATGAGGGGTTTTCCCTTTTTAACCTTGAAAAAGGTCTCTTTCCCAACTATCTTATCACCAAAATGAGCTAGGAAGTTGAAATGAAGTATGTATATTCAGTAAGGACCTTAGATGTGCCTTTTGCGAATCCCAACTTTTCAGTAGTATTTCTTAGAGTAAAGAAGATAATGAAAATTGACCATTCATAGAATAAAAAAAATATGAGCACTGGGATGTTTTTTCTCAAGGTTTTGGAAATATATGTGTTTTAGTGAAAACGAACTAAACATGACAAAAAATTTTCTTATGTTTTTCAACACTGCAGCAGGTATTCCTTCATGCTGAGATGGTGTACCTTTGGTAGAACGACGTATCAGCTGAAAAACAGGCGTGATATATGCGAGGAACAAACTCAAAGTATAAGAAAACATGCCCAAAAACCACGTTTCCAGGTTGTAGGGGGGGGGGGAGATGTAATAGATCTGAAAAATCGGAAATGGCACATCTATAACCCCTTCTTAGTCTTCATACCAAATTTCAAGTTCCTTGTTCAATTTAGAGGGAAGCCGAAGTCACTGAACTTTTTGTGGGGTTTTCCAACTTTGAAAACTTCAATTACTTTTCTTTTAAAAAAATCTCATTTTTTAGCCTATTGAGTGTACTTTCACGAGGTACTCATAACTCAATACCGACCAGTTGAACATTTCGGCATGGAACGTCTCAGATTTCAAATTCGTAGCTAAATTAGGAGGGGCAATATGCCTGAAACAAATTCGAAAAATATGAAAATCCGGCGAAAAAAATCATTTTTTAAAGCTATAAGGAGGCTGGCAAGGAGGCAGAAGAGTCGAACTTCGTAAGAAGCTCATCTGCAGCACCTGCTAAGTTTGCATAGCAAATGTCAACTTCCTGGCTATATTTGGAGACGTGGTAGGGGCGGATAAGCCCGTCTCTCAACGTCAAAAAGGGGAAAAGCCCCCATATCACTCTCTCACGATTGACCTAGGAGGCTGATATTTCAATATGATATACAACTTTGAATTCTTTATGGACTGGCACAAAAAGAAACAACTTTTGCAATTTTTGTCCTTCAGCATCTCTATCTCAAAACTTGAGCATGACTGAATTTTTAACCGAGGTCATCCCCATTGAAAAATATCAAATCCGCTGCCAATCTAAGCCTAGCGTCCAAATTTGACTGACTTTGATCAGTATCGAGCTAAATAAATAATTTTTAGTTGGGACGGGAGGGGAGAGAATAAAAAAATAAAATTATGGGCTGTGATTCTGCGTTGGAGAGAATAGAGAAAATTTAATAGGTTCTGAATCTTTTCGAGGTCGTCTTCAAAAATTTCTTCACGGATGTTTTGAGTCAAGAAATCATCAAAAAAGTACAAATGAGTCAAAAAGCGGATCCTAAAAGAAAATTATGGAGGGGACGGCACATATTGATGTATCTATGAGATCAATTTTTCTAACATGATTTCCAATCTTTTGTTTTTTACTAATTATTATTACTTCGTAGGCTATTTAAATCGTGATAAATAACTTACACCTTTTTCCTCCCATGTTCACTTAAATCTTATGGCGGAAATTTGACACTTACCTAGAACAAAGCAAAAATAATGGTCTATTAATTCAATGTTAATTATCTAATATTATGGTTATTTAATTATTATACGAGTATACTAAACTAAATTACATTCAATTATAGCCTTGAAGTTGTATTTTCTACGTAATGCCCCTACTCTTCTGCTACTAATTGCCCATTACTAAACCGAAAAAATTTCAAATGTAGTTAGAAGCTAACAATGTTATTTGGCTTGGCTTGGTTTCTATTTTACAAAACATTCAAGTTTACAAGTAGATATTGGTGTGAATAGCTGACCCCCCCTCCTTCCTAGTCACATCCATACAGGACCCTTATTCAATCTACACATCGAAATTCAACCTCCTAGTTCAATTTGTAAGGAATATGCTCAAGATACAAAACCGAAAAGTAAAAAAAAACTAAGCAAAAAACTCTTTTTCGAGGAATGTAAAGTCAAAACATCCAAAAGGCACATTTAGGAAACCACATGCCAAATTTCAACTCCCTAGCTCAATTCAAAAGGGAGATACATGCATGGAACAAACCCAAAAAATAAGAAAAACTCCCGAAAAACCACTTTTTAGAGTTGTAATTTTTGTCTAATAAAAATGAAAATAAATACCTGACATCACCAAAAATGGTCTTAATGTGTTCTAGGATCCATCAGTTTAGAGAGGACCAGGGACCAGGGATGAAGATATTCTGTTGAATAGATGAAGGAAGTAACCAAATCTTCCATGAGATTTGAAACCAGCTGACCCCCCCATTGAGCTCTTCCCCCACCCCATAGCTCATAGTCAATAGTCTATTTTGTGACATGCTAAAATTTTACACTTTTATCAATTTTTTTGTGGATGAAAAAATTCAATTCATTCGAAATTTGATGTTGTTTCTCCTTATAGACGGATATGGTGGAAACTGAGAGGGAAGCTATCTCCTTCGTTGCTAAATAAATCATTTAAAGTTTTCCAAGACAGTATTTATTTCAAAAAAAAATTCAGGAAGCATGGGTAATGAGTTTGCGAATTTTCAAAGGTAAACGATAAAGAAATGGCAACCGAAATACATTTGTGAGCTATAAAATTGACATTTTACTATTTTTACTCGAATTACTTATCAATTAATAAACTTCTAGGAAAGCTGATGGTAGGTTAATTCAACGTGTGAAGGGGACAACCCTTCATGCTTCGTTACCTACACCTATATTTTTCAATGCGTAAAAAAAAGGTGGTTTGTGGATAAAGATTCAGTAAGGTTCGAAGTACATTTTAAATTTAAAAATCAAAACACTTCATAGGCTGGAAAAATTTTGCAATTCGACATTTTCGTCAATAATTCGGCAAAACCATTACCGCATAGTCTATACACCCTTTATAGTTACGACCAAGGCAAAAAATTTACTACCATTTCATTTTCCGTTCCAGTATATTTAAAAGCTAGAGCCAATAAAGCTGCAAAATTGAATAACGAAACCCCTTGAGATCTTGATGACACTCGACATGGAGAAAAAAAATTTCAAGCCTTTCATTATCCAATACCGGGTCTCTCTTCAGCCATAAAAGCATACATAAACTCGACGAAATTTGAAAATTTTGCTCTCAATATTCGATTGAATACAAAATTTTCGCATTTTCCATTACGATATACCTACTCGTATAACGCTGAAGCTATCAATAAATAATTTCTATTGGGTATTTTACGAAGATTCTCTATGCATATGTAGCCAATATAAACATTCAGACAAAAGACCTTGAAAATTTCCGACCAATTTGAAATTTCAATTCACCTACGCGTTATTCGCAAAAAGGTAACCTACGTAAAAAAAAAAAAAATTACATCTAATGCATCGCGTAAATTATTCTCTGCAATTGGAAGCATGCAATCGCGTGTGCCGACGTTTGCACCAAACCACTTCATTTGTTAAATTGAAATTGATAAACCGTCATAAAATTATTTATACCAGCTCGCGATCTAGAAGTATTGTGTCCTGCCATTCATAACGTATGATACGACTTTTAAAAATTCGATATGGTAGCGTCTATTGCAATATGATAATAGGCACCTTCGACCATATATACACAGATATCGTTTAAAAAACTATTATTAAATCCCTTCGCATATATAGGAGTCGTCTACGCTTCTTTATGAATTAAACACAAACCGCAACGAATTCATACCATTAATCATACACGAAATTATAATGGACATTTGATGGCCGAATACAACACACCGTACGAGAACTACAAACGTTGAAAATTTATAACAAAATCATCCCTTGTTGGTCTACGAACGATAATCGATTAAAACCATATTCCGCATTTACGTTTGTATACATGCATAGTATGTATTTAATTGCCACTCATCGAGTAGTAATTAAAAATTGTATATAAATTATCGCGTAGCACCGGGCCCCGTCAAAATATATTTTTTAAATAAAATACACGAAATATGGCTTAATATCAATACAACGTATTCGCTGCCTCATTATAAATATAAATTATTAATTAAAATGTAGCTAAGGGTAGGTAGGTGTACCTTGTAAAATTTAATATACCTATAAATATAATTTGAATTAAGTAACACGTTTTACATAGGGTATTATTTTGATACAGTAACATACTAATATTCGTTTGAATAAAATCTGATCGCTGAATAGCAATAAAATTATTTCACACTCAACGCTCTTATACATATTCAACAACAAACGACCGATTTAAGTAGCTACTAAAAATAGGCAGGTGTTCGTAGCATATTTTAAAGATTAAAGAAAAAAATCCACGTGCTATATTTTCGTTCGATTTTTGATTTCAACAGAAATTGAAAAAAAAAACATTTTTTTTTAAAAAGATAAATAAAAGAACAGAACGAAAAAAAAGCATCGCTATGCGATGCTTTTTCAGCCTGATTTTCGTGAAATATTATACCCACATGAAATTATGGGAATTAACAAAAAATTATCACTCTACGATGTTTTTTCCCCCTAATCAGTGGTAAGGGTAGGGAGGAAGAGGGGAAGGGGGTGGCCAATGTGAATAAAAAGTCGACACTATGGCATATCTACACACCAAATTTCAACTTCCTAGCCCAATTTGAGGGAAAATATGCGAGGAACTAACTCAAAAGATAAGAAAAAGCGACCAAAAAACCATATTGCGGGTTTTTGTAAGGGAGCACAATGGGTCTGAAAAGTCTAAGTTCCTAAAAGGTGCATCTATGGCTTCTATCAAGTCTGCATACAAAATTTCAACTTCATAGCTCAATTTGGAAGAGAGATAAGGAAGGAAATATCATTTTTTTAGGGTCAAAAGAAGGAAACCCTCATATCTCCCCGCCTAATTGACCTTGGAGGCTGATTTTTAGTTATGTTATACAACTTTGTATTGCCTATTGATTGGCTCAACAAGGAACAATTTTTTCATTTTTAGCCTCTCAGCACCCCCTCCCCTAAATTTGGCCACAGTCATTAGCCTAATTTTATGTGATATTGTAAATAAAAGCCAGGCTATTACGGTCTATCGACCTACTATGAAGGGGAGAGAATATCTACAAAATGAGTTTTGGGGTCGTAGAAGACCATTACAATGATTTTTGCCATGTCAGATATTTATCGGTAGGATACAGAGTACGTACAGACCGATGAAATGAGAAAAAAAGTGGTCGTGTGAATAAATTATCTCATTATAAACTTGAAGAAGCAGCAATTCAAAAAATCAGAATATTGCAGTAATAATTTTTGTGATAAAGGATTCTTGCATAGTTCTTCAAAGCGAACAGAAATTTTTATGGGCAAAAATTACCCATGTTCGAAATTGAGAGAGCTGTATGCATGAAAGTTTCACCAACTCTACAGGATAAATTTCATTCCAGTTTTTCGAGATTAAAATTGATATTTTTCACTTTTACAACTCACGATGTTGAATAAGGAAAAAATGATGAACCGCATACAACAGAATCCCTTCAATTTTGATGATAGACAATTTATACAAAGAACACTTTTTGTTCGCCTTTAATTACGAAAAAATCCTTGATCACCAAAAATATTTCCACGATTTTTTGATTTTATGAATCGCTGTCCCCTTAAACTGTGAATTAGGCAATTCGTCATTTCCTCGATCTTCACCTAACCACTATACAATTTTTATAAAACTATGAAATAATAACGTTATTTAATATTTACTTTTCTAATGTTGGAAGCAATCACGTGAAGGTCAGTGATGGTACATACGTAGGCATTTAGGTACCATTTGATAGGCAACCATTTAAGCCGATTGAAGATGGATACTTTTCACTGTTCTCTCGTAAGATTACTGGCAGAATTTGAATGATTCTGATGGGATTGGTACGATAATTAATTGAAACAAATCCAAACAAAACAAAAGTTTTCAGTCTGATTTTCGTGACATATTACAATCATGAGAATTGAAAAAAATCTAAGCGGTTAGGAAGGGTTCAAAAAGGCACATCAAGGGTTCTTACTGACTCAACATACCCAACTTCAATTTTCTAACCCAATTTGGAGGGGAGTTATGCGAGGAACAAACTCTAAAAATTAGAAAAAATCGACCAAAAAACCACATATTTAGGGCTGTGAGCAGGTGCAATGGAGGTGAAAGGTCGAAATCTCCCAAAAAGGCACATCTAGGGTCCCTACTCAATATACATACCTAATTTCAACTTTCTAGCACAATTTGGGAGGGGAGTTACGTTAAAAAACAAACTCAAAAACCTTAAAAATGAGAGATAGATCAAAAAGCCACATTTTTGAGATATGAGGGGGTTCAATGGAGCTAAAAATTCGGACTCTTCAAAAGGCACATTTAAAGCCTCGACTAAATATACATACCAAATCTCAACTACCTAGCTCAATTTAGTGGGGAGATAAGGAAGAAACAGCCCTTATTCAACGTCAAAAAGGGGGGAAACCCCCATATCTCCCCTCCTAATTGACTCGTGCGGTTGATTTTTGGATATGTAATACAGTTTTTGATGCTTAAAAAAGGGCAATTTTTGCGTTTTTAACCCCTGAGCACCTACTGCCCCAAATTGTGGCGTGACTGAATTTTGACCCGAATTCATCCCCACTCATATATATATATTGGAGCGATTCTGATCGGTATCGAGCGGAGTTAATGATTTTAATGTTCGGAAAAAAATAATGAATAAATAAAAATCAATATCTGATATGGCCAAAAATCGCCTTAATGGTTTTCTAGGACACCAAAACGGATTTTGTTGATATCTCCCCCCCTCCCCCCTCAAACCACCATTGGTCGATAGGCCGTAATAGCCTGGTTTTCATTAACAATATTACAGGAAATCAGGCTAAAAATCAAGATGGGCTTTTTAAACCATGAAATGGATTTCGTGCAATTTTCTCTCCACTTTCAATGATTTGGGTTCGCCGTAATATCCTTATAATTTCCTTCTGACAAACATTACAGAGCAAAAATTAGTCAAAAAGTGCGTTTGATTCTCTTTCTCGAACTTTTTTGCTATGCACCTTTGAAATATAATAAACCAAAACTGTAGCATAATTTCGTCATAAACTTTCAAGTGTAAATAAATAATATCGCCTTACAATCTTTTTACTCGACGAAGAAAAAAACATTACGTTGGCGTATGGAAAAAATATCAACGTACAACAAATGAAAATAACGTCTAAAATTTCATAAATTAGAGAACGAAATTGCCGACATATTCGATATTAGTTATTTATTCGCTTATAAATGGCTTCCCTTCGTCTAGACCGTTCATTCTGGCAGATGAAATTGACAAATAACAACCAAGCTACATTAAACTAAGTAAACTAACTATAAACAAGATTTGCAGGCAACGCCGATTCAAGCGCTTTTATCTTTTACGCTGAAATGCAGCGAATTGATGGTGTCTTTTCTCGTCGTATATAATTTATCAGGTCGAATGTCGAATTTCCAGATTTTCGCTCCAAATTGCAGTTTCGATTCGTTCAATTTTGCGATAATTGCGCACCGAGATAAGTTTACAGTTTCGCTAAGTTTTCCTATAAGTGGAGGTACGAAGTAAGTAAAGTTTCTAAGCGTCAAGTTTTTGTTAAGACATTTTGCGAGAAAATATAAATACACGGGATATGTTTTTTTTTTTTTTTTTCGTTCTTTCGGGACAAGTTCGAGTGACTAAATTGTTAATATTTTTTCAACTTTGATAAGTACGCCAATTTAATTTTTAGAATGAAACAGCGTGATGTTTTCAGCTAAAAATTGATTACAACGTAATTACCACCAGTTTACAAGGGTTCTTGTAAATCTACTAAATGAACAAGTAAGTGAATTTCGAACCCTCGTTATGGATTCGTAAGTATAATGAAAGTTTAGAAATCGATATTTCGATAATTTTCTCAATTATTACAGCTAATTTTGAACTTCGTAAAAAAAAATCGGCATGCTTATCTTAATACATAATCCAATCAACAGACGACCGAACCTACATGAACCTCAAATGCAACGTAGGTGGATTCTGTCGTATTCGCAAATAAAGCAGGGGCATTTAATACGCGGTTGAAAACGAAAAAGAAAAAAAAAACAAGGATCTGATAACCGAATGATTGAAGGTTTGTTATGTATTGTATACTTTTAATACCATGGAACAAACAAAACATCCATGCACAGCGTATGAAAAAAAAAAGAAGGTAGGCCGAAAAATCAAAGAGTATCGTGAGTATTATTACAAGCTCTTAGTCGTCTTGGCAGGCTAAATGGATGGACATATCGACGAATGATAGGTTCATTGTGTGGACTTTGTACGACTACGTACAGCGATGACGTCATTACCTAGCCGGACGGCTGATAATGGCAGCAACGTCACAAAAGAAACAAATCTACTGGCCGAACCGAAGGGGTGAAAATTAAAAGATAAGGGTGAGACTTTCGCGAGGAGTGAGAACTATTAAAAAAAGAGGGAGGCCATCAGATACCGGTCGGTCGACGTGATTAGTGCGATATACTCGTATAAGTAAACGAGTGATACCGTTTTAGTACCCTGTTTATGGCGATTTTTTCATTAGCAATATGATTAAACTTGTTAAAATCGTTTTGTCGTTAATTAAAGTTTGAAATTTACTTTTCACACAGCGCCCGTGTAAAATGGCGAAAACGTTGCGAGTTTAAGCGTAACAAAAGAGATAGCTATTTGCATAAATTAGACGTTATGAATGTTAATATGTTTCGGCGCTGATAAGAGGATTTCAAATGAGTTTGGAAGTGTTTTCTGGATCTGGCTGGCGCTTATGATTTCGATGCGGTTTGTTTAATTTTTGAAAAGCGCGCCAAAGCCTCGCTTATTAAATTGCACTGCATGTACCGATGAAAGTTTTTAGCTTTTTGTTTTGTTTCGCCGACGCGGTGCCGAATGTAAATTAAAAACATGACGTTATTTCGAAGACCCTATGAGGTGAAATTAATTTACGCGGAGTTCGTTCAAGTCACATCGAGAAATAAGATACAAACTAATGTGATAATCGGGTTATTCCTACGAGTAGTGATCGCTGATTTTTATTCGTAAAACTACGGATCTACATTTTACGTATGTTGTAGTAGAAGCTATGTAAGCTTTCCTGGAAATTTCCTTTTCAAGACGAGTATGATACAGAACAAATGAACGAGAGTTGCTCTTTCCTGGAAATTTCCTTTTCAAGACAAGTATGATACAGAACAAACGAACGAGTGTTGCTCTAAAAGAGTTATTTTCCGCATTCGAGCCGAAAATCATACAATATTTATAGGAATCACTTCGAACGTTGTAATAAGATTCGCTGAAATGAAATTTCACACTGAACAGTTTTGTTCATGATAAATTTTAGTGTAAAGTGTATAGTTTCCGAAATAATTGCAAAAAACAAACGCAATTCTTCGAATGCTATTTACATTTTAGATTGGGCGAAATTTGTGGTAGACTCTACACACAAAAGTATACATTTTGAGAAGGAAAATGTACATAATTTCTCACATGTATTCTCTTCTGCCTCACTCTCAAGAAAAATCACGTAGCTAGACCATGGTTCCCTTTGCACATCGTCATGAATTTCATAATTTTCTCATGAACACACTACAAATCAGATTTTCCACCTGAAAAAGACTTTTTTTTTTTCATTATTGTGGAGGAAAGGGTAGAGATAGCTTTTTTAATTATTTTCAGAATTACCTAACTATCACATAGTTTGTTCAAAAATACGAAAATTTCATCATTCTTAATTAGGGCAAGGGAGTGAAACTCTGTACCACGTTTATTCACTGACGAACTTCACCGACAATCTTTACTGCAATCTCAAGCTACACTTAAACAAGATTTTTTACTTCACCTCCACAGCTGAAAGACTAACCAAACCAACCCCAGGCAGGGGGGAGAGGGGGCTGTAAGAGAATGCGATGATTTTGAAAAGGCTAACAACCTAGGACCTATACTAAATCTACATACCAGATTTCAACTTCCTAGCCTAATTTGAAGAAGAGTTATGTGAAGAATAAACTCAAAACATACGAAAACCGACCCAAAAAACACTCCGGAGCTGTAAGGAGGAACTTACTAAGTCTACATACCAAATTTCAGTCACTTAGCTCAATTTGAAGGGGAAATGGCGGAGGAACAGCCTCTTTTCAAAATCAAATAGGAGAAAAACCTCATATCTCCTCCCTTAATTGAGCCAGGAGGCAGATTTTTTGATAAGCTATACAATTTTAGATTGCCTATCCATCGGCTCAAAAATGAACGATTTTTGCACCTTAGCATCCCCTCCCCCAAATTTAGGCACAACTGAATTATGAACCGAGCTTATCCCCACTCCAGAATATCAAATTTGCCTTCAATCTAAGCCTATTTTCCTAATTTTATAGATTCTGGTCGGTATCGAGCTGTACAAATGACCATTAATTGGGGGGGCGGGGGCGTAGATTTAATTGAAAATAAATCGACTTCAAAATATCAAATCGGTTGCAAATCCAAGCTCTCTTCCCAAATTTCATCGATTTTGGTCGGTATCGAGCTAAGCAAATAACTTTCAGATTTGAGGAAAAATAAAATATCGTTCGACCGTCACATCAAGGCAGGTTTCGTTCTATGTAAAAATAGCAAAACTCGGGAAATTTTCGTGTAGGGTTTCTCAAATTAATTCTTTTACGTCACAATCCATACGAGTAAAATAAAGATTCCCGGTTAAACGTGAATTAGCCATTCCTATTCGGTTATGAATATTAAATAAAATTACCATTTTTCACGTAATCGGATTAACCATTATCATTTTTGTTTGTTTATAAAAAAAATTTCCACGCTTTTTGAGAATCACTAAAACAGAAAGATTGTTGCTAATTTCATACAAATCAAAACCTGCCCAGATTAGCGGTCGAACAGTAAAAATAAATATCTGATATGGCCAAAAATTGTCTTAATGGTCTTTTAAGACCCTAAAACGGATTTTGTTGGTAACCCCCCCCCCCCACAGGCAAATAATCTGATCAAATTTTCGACAGAAGATAAACCTATAACGAAAAAAAAACATCGCTTTGGTGTCAATGGGGTTAAAAAGTCAAAAACCTCCAAAAGGCACATGTAGGGTCCTTACTGACTCAACATACCCAACTTCAACTTCCTAGCGCAATTTGAAGAAGAGTTATGCGAGGAAAAAACATTAGAAAATAGAAAAAACAACCGAAAAACCACAAATTCTAGGCTGTGAAGAGGTGGAATGGGACTGAAAAGTCAAGACCCCCAAAATGCACAACTACGGTCTCTATTAAATATACATAACTAATTTTAATTTCCTAGATCAATTTGGAGGGGAGTTATGCCAGGAACGAACTCCAAAAATAAGAAAAAATAATCAAAAAACACAGATTTAGAGCTGTGAAGGGGTGAAATAGAGCTGAAAAGTAGACACCCCAAAAGGCACATCTGGAGCCTCTACTAAATGTACATACCTAATTTCAACTTCCTAGCCCAATTTGGAGGGGAGCCATGCCAAGAACAATCTTAAAAAATAAAAAAAAGTAACCAAAAAACCACGTATTTGTGACTGTGAAGGGGTGAAATGGGGCCGAAAAGTCGAGACCTCCCCCCTCCCTCCGTACATATAGACCTTCTACTAAATGTACGTACCTAATTTCAAATTCCTAGCACAATTTGGAGGGAAGTTATGCTAGGAACAGACCGAAATAACCAAAAAAAAAAAACAACAAAAACTGCATATTTAGGGCTGTGAGAGGGCGAAATGGGGTTGAAGAGTCAAAATTCCCAAAAAGCACATCTAGGTTCTCTACTGAATGTACATACCACGTCTAGCTTCCTAGCTCTATTTGGACGAGAGTTAAGCGAGAAACAAACTAAAAAAACTCAAAAAATGAGAAAACCTAATCAAAAACCACATTTTTGGGGCTGTGAAGGGGTGAAATGGGGCTGAAAAGCCGAGCCCCCTAAAAGGAACAACAGAGTCCCTACTGAATGTACATACTAAACTTCAACTTCCTAGCTCATTTTGGTGGGTTGATGGAGGCCGCCCTTTTTCAAGATCAAAAGGGGGGAAAACTCTCATATCTCCACCTCCCTCTCCAATTGACATAGCAGATTGATTTTTGAATATATTATACAACCTAGGATTCTTCATCGGTTGACTCGAAAACGAACAATTTTTGTGTTTTTGTCCCCTCAGCACCCTCTCACACAAAATGGTGCAAAGCCCAATTTTGACCTAAGGTCATCCCCACTCAAATGTATCTAAACTGAGCCCATTAAACGAGTTGCAGCAGTTTTGGTCAGCATCGAGCAGAGTAAATAATTTTAATATTCGGGGGAAAAAAATTAAAATAAATATCTGGCATGGCTAAAAATTGTCTTAATGGTCTTCTAAGACCCCAAAACGGATTTCGTTGGTATTCCCCCCCCCCCCCCCCCACCACCACCCATCGCCGTTGATCGATAGACTGTAATAGACTGGTTTTCACTGGCAATATGACATAGAAAATAAGGTTAACGAGTACAATACACTTGTTTGTAGGATATCAAAAATCAATTCCAGCGTATATGACACTGTAAAAAAATTAAGTTTTCATTCTAACCAGCAAAAAACCTAACCTTACTATATATATCAAAATAAAATGAACGAATCTCTGATACAAAAGCAAGTAAAGTGTACAACATAATAGTCATAGATGAAATTCTTTCTCTCGCTACTCATCAACTTGCCTCAAAATACCAAAGTAAGTAAAATGCGAACCTACACAAAAGACTCATTCTACCTCCTAACTTCTTTCACAAATATACGTATACGTATCTCTATCTATCTATCCCTCATAAAAAAAAAAAAACGCTCTAACCACCCGACCAGCAGCACTTCCGCAACGATGGGTATCTGGATTTATGCGCAAAAGTACACGTCGTCGTCGTCGTCGTCGACTTACATATATATCTACAAGGATACTATAGCAAAGAAAGAGAGCATCGGGTACACACTATACGCAGCTCGCTAGTTTACGATATACTACACATTGTCGCATCGATATTGTAAACTTTCTAAACAATTAGCTTTCGAGGGGATAAAATACGAGCACTGTTGATCTTTGAAAAAATGCCAACTCTCGCCAGCGAGCAAACGAAAGCGGTCTTACGATTAAAAAGAAAATAAGGGAGAAATAGCCAGCTTGTTGGAGCTTGTTTCGATTTCCTGTTACATTTACACTTGCAGCGCAAACATAAATATTACTGCGAAGCTTAGCCAGCTTTCAACAACGTGTATTCGGATATTTTAAGGAAAAACAAAGCATTTAGGACGGCGCTTGCGGCTATTAAAAAGAACTGTTTCGAGTGTTGCATAGTTGCGGCGCGACGGCGAATTTTATAATCACAACTTATCGTTTCCGTAGATTTTTTTTTCTTCCCCCATCGTTGGGGTGCTGGGAATTTTACGTCGAAAGGTAGATACGTATCGAGTACCTATAAGTGAACATTATTGTGTAATTTCGCAACTGTTTGGTTTCCAATTTTCTACCCACATACCCAACTAATATAGCTATACTTAACGGGGTCTGATTTCTATATACCAAAAGTACCTACGTACATTTTCGCACAGAAGATATTTTTTAAACAGTTTTATTGCTGTTTGTAAATGTTTACTCAACGATTATCTTAGGTTATGGTTTATTGCGGTAATTTGCTCGACTATATAGGATTTTTTAGCCCCTAAATATGAATTTAACGAGATTTAATGATACTTCGAAGGAATTTAAATGAACTGTAAAAATAATTTATACTCATATTTTTCTCAAACACATTTTTCCTCGAGTACCGAGATTATTTATCAAACCCAGGTAATTATTATTTCCTCCCTGTTTCACCGCATAATTTTTTTTTTCTTCTCATCATCTTGTTTGTTTGTTTGTTTTTAGTCTCTCGTCTGGATCGTTAGCACAACAGAGCTGAAAATTACTCGAATAAATGGCGAAAATAATCGAGTAAATGGTTCCAGCCATCGTTCATAGGGCAATTTTCGTGCGTACAGGTACGTGGGCAGTTGAACACGTGAATCCATCAACTATCCAAAATACGAAGCTAGGTATGTGTTTCTAAAAAGAATGAAATCATTCGCGGGTAATTCGTTTCGTTAATTAAATTTCAGAAAGACCCGCAGGCGATAATCGTATTATTCGCACAACGTCGAGACTGCGACTCGACCGACCTTGCCAGACGAAAGGAGTAAGTACGCACTAAACACGTCTCGTGTCTAACGCCATTAATCGAATAAAATAAACTCGCCACGTGATGAGTTATTCGTATTGATAATCTTAAATTACGCATTCAACCGACTCCCAATGACAAGACCGACTCGTTGTCTGATTGATAATACCGACCCTTTGCAATTAGTACGCCGCAAAGAAATTATCGGTGATCTATGTTCAACTTGAACGTATTCAAAAGAAGAAACACGAATGGTAAACATGAAAAAGGTAAGCTCATCAAGTTTTAATGCTGAGTAAACGTTAGAAAAATACCAGTTTTGTATTATTTTCTTAGGTTTTTTTTTGGGGGGGAGGGGGATATTTTGCGAAACGTTGCTAAGGAAATGAACAAATGTAAAATAAGGTTAATGTATAAATAACAAATTCAGTACGAACGTGGGGGATCACGATTGATTTGTCGGCTGGAGTGTTTATTATTTTTTTTTTTTTCAGAAAAGCAATGCGTTACTTTTTGAGGGTAATTTTCGTAAAAATAAAGGAAATATGCAAATCGTTCGTTTATAGAATAAAAAAAGTGAGCTTGGTGATTTTTTTTTTTTTGAACATCGATGTACATATTTAGGTAGATGTTGAAGTAAATAGCTAAAATCGCCAAAATGGACATCTACAACACCTACTAAAATCTAGACACCAAATTTCAAACTCCTAATTTAATTCGGAAGGGAGCGATGAGTGCCACAAACTTGAAAAATAATAAAAACCCACAGAAAAACTAATTTTCGAGGCTGTGAATAGAGGTGCAATGGGGTTGAAAAGGTGAAACTCCCAAAAAGGTAGGAACAACGATTTTTAATTTTCTATCAATTGGTTTGAAAACAAAAATTGATGAAAATTGACCAATAGAATGAAAAAAATCGTTAAAAATCAATAAAAATTTAGTGCAAAAATTTCATAAAAAATGCGTTATAAATTCAGAAAAGTGATCAAAAAATCACGAAAAAATGTTGAAAAAAAGGTAAAAATTGACCTACAATATGATTAAAATCATTGAAAACCAATGAAAATTGGATAAAAAACTGATATAAAGAAATTTAAAATGCTAAAAATTGATTAAAAAAATCACGAAATCATATTGAAAAATACTAAATGAAAATTAACCAATAATTGTTAATAATCATTAAAGATTGGGTAAAATTTTAAGAAAAATGAATTAAAAATAAAGAAATCTAATTGAAAGTTACTAAAAAATATAGAAAAATTACTGAAAGTTGACTAAAAATGGTCAAAAATCATTGAAACTTGGGTAAAAATTCGACAAAAATGGATCATAAATACAGAAAATTGATCAAATATTACGAGTAAACGTTAAAAAATATGTAAAAATTGACGTAAAATATGAAACAACTTCGTTAAAAGTTATCGATAATTGATTAAAAATCACGAAAACATGTAGGAAAATAGGCAAAAATTGGTATGAAATACGAAAAAAATTGTTAAAAATCATTACATATTGAGTACAAAATTAACAGAAATGCGTAAAAAAATGCCGAAAAATGATAAGCTTTTCAACAATTTTTCGTAATTTTTGATGAATTTTTTTGCATTGTGAACGATTTTTTTCATATTTTGAGGTAAATTTCGACCTCATTTTCAGCCTTTCTTAATTATATTTGATCAATTTTCTGAACTTTCCTCCGATTTTTCAACTATTTTCATTCATTTTTTAACATTTTTTTTGTGATTTTTGACCTATTTTCCTCATTTATAATCAATTTTTTTTTCAAAATTTTACCCAACTATTAATGATTTTCAACGCTTATTGGTTAAATTTCATTCATTTTTCAGCATCATTTTGTCATTTTTGATCAATTTTTTGTATTTTCTTTTGCATTTCTTTTTACTTTTTACCCAATTCCCAATAATCTTTAACGATTTTTTTTTCATATTTTAGGTCAATTGTTACTTATTTTTTAACATTTTTTTTTCGTGATTTTAGATCAATTTTCTGCACTTTTTACGTACCTATTTTTAACCATTTTTGATGAATTTTCACCATTTTTGGTTCATCATTTTGTTATTTCCAATCAATTTTCTGTATTTTTCACGCATATCTGCCAATTTTCTATCCAATTTTCGATGACCTTAAACAATATTTTACATATTTTTGCTCAGTTGTAATACATTTTTCAACATTTTTTCAGTGTATATTTTTTACATGATTTTAATTTTTCAGAACCCAGCTTTTTTCACTAAAATTTATTTTCATTTCTGAAAATAACTATGATTAATACTCAAATTTGACGCTAAATTCCCCTTCTTCAGCATTATAAAGTTACATTTAAAATAAAACAGATGATTTGTAAAGCTCCAAATTTCAAAATTCACGCGGAAATTCAACTCAAAATTACCGTGATTGACAACACTGGAAACAGAGTCATAAAATAACCTAATAACCTCCCTCCCCCTCCCGCTCTGACATACTCACGTCGGAACATTGATCAAAAATCGGTAGAAAACTTAATGAAAAATAAACCACAGAGTTGAAAAGTCGAAACTCCCAAAAGGCGTATCTAGGGCCACTACTAAATGTACATGTCAAGACCATAAAGGAGTAAATCCCTCATTTCTGTACTGTTAATCGATGTAGGAGGATGATTTTTAGATACATATATGTATAGCAAACTTTTATTCTCTATCGATTGGCTTAAAAAGAAACAAGTTTTGCAATTTTAGCCGCTCAGTACCGCTTCCCCTAAATTACTGCATAACTGAATTTTGACTCAAGCTCATCGCTACTTAAAAATATCAAATCCGCCACTAATCTAAGCCTACTGTCCAAATTTGACCGGATTTGGTTTGTATTGAGTAAAGAAAATAGTTTTCAGTTTCAGTAAGACGAAAATAAACTAAATAAATATCTGACATGACCAAAAATAGTCTCAAAGGCGTTCTAGTACCCCAAAATAGATTTTTTTGATACTCATTCTCCATTCACTGTAGCGAAACGTTTTTGGTTTCTTGGTCAGAATTTGTCGAAAAATTTTCGTGCCTCGCTTCGGTCGACCAGTAACCCCAATAACACATTCATTAACGCATTACAAATGGGTTTTATGAGTTAATCCTTTCCCCTCCTCCACACCCCCATATTGGGCTTGGAAAAGTTAAAAATTGTTTATACGCTTCTATCGCAGATTTTAGCCAAAATTTTTAATGTACGGTTTGAAAATACGCAAAAAATGAAAAAAATAGACTTCGGTCCTTTTAAAAACAAAATTCTCCTAACTTATAAAATAAATGCATAAAATGGAGGGGGAGGGGGGACCAGTGAAATGAGAACATTTAAGAGAGTTTATATTAATTTCTAAACTAGCTATCTCTCTCCCCCTTTCAGAAACATCCTCCAGATTAACTTATTGTACGTAGTAAGTTTTAGTCAACTAGGTCAATTACGTAGATAGGTTTTAGCAGGAGTAAATTGATTTTTATAAATGTCACAATGCTTCACTAATGATGTCATTATATTTCACCACATACGAACAGCTAATAAAATGCGGTTTGCTGGTCAACTGTGTGGCATTTTACCCTACTCTTTCCCCTATCAATATAACATTTGATACGTTTGTAACGGTGGCAGTGGTACCTATTACCTACCCGCTTTATACATTCGTATACGTTCAAATAATTCGTAAATAATACGATAAAAAAAATTAATAGGGACGGACACGCCGCGCCGTTTAAAAATAATGAATAAGCTTCTTTGATTAACCCATACCTATTGTGGTATAATTTCAATTACTGTGCTTTGCCTTTATCGTTGATACATACCATCGATAATTTAATACTTACATTGAGAAGGCGCGATAACTTTTCCATAAATAAATCACGCGATACCTAACGACTAGATTGAACACGTGCCACAAAATAATAAACACGTGAAACACCTACATAATAGCCAGGTAAGTATGTTGTATGTGGCTTATAGTACAAGATTACACTAAAAAAAAAAAAAAAAAAAAAAAAAAAAAAAAAAAAACAAAAAAAAAAAAAAAAA